>WOXC01011339.1:0-275185 GCA_011680675.1 Gymnobelideus leadbeateri | reverse complement strand
CTTCTGTTTTACATCATTCATTTCCGCCAGATTTTGAGTTACAATCATTCCCCCCCCCCCATTATTCCCCTACCCAACCTCCCAGAATAGTAATCCCACAAGATATCACTTCCTCCAATCTGCTCTCTCCCATACCTTCTCCCATACCCCCATCGAATTTTCCATTAGAGGAAGATGAACCTTTGCATCCCAATGCCTGCACATCTTATCTCCCAATTACAAGCAAAAGAGTATTAATAATAGTATTTATATATATTTGAAACATTTAATGTTACGACCTCAAATTTCAGATCCATTTCCTTCCTCCCTTGTCACCCATTCCCTCTTGGGAGATAAGTAATTCAGTATATGTTGTACATGTCTAGCTATGCAAAACATTATAATAGTAGATATATTGTACAAGGCCGCTTATAATTCCCTCCCACTCATCCCACCCCCCACCTGGTCCATTCCCTACATGATCCTGTCCCTCCATAGTGGGTACTTCCAACCTCCCCTCCCCAAGGATGCCCTCCCATCCATCATCTCTCCTCTCATCCCCCTTCCCCCTATTCTGCTGCAGGTTGAGATATCCCATTTAGTATGTATGTCATTCTCTCCCTGAACCAAATTCAGTGAGAATGTGGTTTTGCCTTTTTGCCTTCCTATTCTTCCCCTCCCTTGCAACCACTTCCCCTTGCTTCTTCTACATGAGATAGTTTGCCCTACCCTGTCTCTCCCCATCTCCTCTTGCCACTTTCCTCTCTCACCTCGTAATTTCATCCCTTGAGTATTCTCCCTTCCCAACAAATTCAACCTATGCCCTCTATCCAGATATAACTGTAACCATATACACACATATTCACATATGTATTCATATGACCACACACCTTTCTTCCATTATTTTCATAGTGAGAAAGATATCATCAGTCACAGTTATTGTTTTTCCATATAGGAATGTAAATAGTTCAACTTTGATAAGTTCCTTTTGATTTCTTTTCCTGATTACCTTCTCAAGCATCTCTTGCTTCTTGCATCTGGATGTCAAATTTTCTATTCAGCTCTGGTTTTTTCCTCAAGAATGCTTGAAAGTCCTCTATTCCACTGAATGCCCATATTTTCCCCTGAAACAAAATACTCAGTTTTGCTGGGTAGGTGACCCTTGGGTTCATTCCCAGATCTTTTGCCCTCTGGAATATCATATTCCATGCCCTTCTATCCCTCAGTGTAGAAGCTGCCAGGTCCTGGGCTATTCTGATTGTGTTTCCACAATATTGAAATTGTTTCTTCCTGGCTGCTTGGAGTATTTTCTCCTTGATCTGGGGATTCTGGAACCTGGCTATAATATTCCTGGGATGGGGCGGCTAGGTGGCACAGTGAATAGAGCGTCAGCCCTGGAGTCAGAAGGACCTAAGTTCGGATCCGGCCTCAGACACTTAACGCACACAGAAACAAAAACCTAGCCGTGTGACCTTGGGCAAGTTACTTAACCCCAATTGCCCTCCAAAAAGCAAATATATATATATATATATATTCCTGGGAGTTTTCTTTTTGGGATCTTTTTCAGGAGGTGATCGGTGGATTCTTTCAACCTCTATTTTGCCCTCTGGATCTAAAACATCGGGGCAATTTTCCTTGAGAATTTCTTGAAGGGTGATTTCTAGGTCCTTTCTTTGATCATGGCTTTCGGGTAGTCCAATAATTTTTAAATTGTCTCTCCTGGATCTATTTTCCAGGTCAGTGGTTTTTCCCATGAGATATTTCACATTGCCTTCTACTCTTTCATTTGTTTGGATCTGCTTAACAGCATCTTGATTTCTCATAAAGTCATTAGCTTCCATTTGCTCCAGTCTAACTCTGAAGGAATGAATCTCCTCAGTGAACTCTTGAGATTCTTTTTCCATCTGGCAAATTAGACTTTTTAAGGCATTCTTCTCCTCATTGCCCTTTTGGGCCTCCTTTGCCATTTGAGCTAGTCTATTTTTTAAGGTGTTGTTTTCCTCAGTCAGGCTGTTGACCTCATTTCATACTTTTCCTGCATCCTTCTCATTTCTCTTTCTAATTTTTCCTCCACTTCTCTTATTTGATTTTTAAAGTCCTTCTTAAGGTCCTCTATGGCCTGCAACCCACTCATGTTTTCCCCTGGGGCTTTTGGAGCAGGACTTCTGACCTCACAGTCCTTTTCCCCGCTCTATGCCCCCAAAATAGGAGTCTAGGGTTGCATTTTTCTGTTTCCTTTGCCTTGGCATGTTGCCACTTAATTACTTGACTTTTGGGCTTGTTGCCACCGTATGGCCTGGTGCCAGACAGGAACTTTCACCCCAAACGTGTGAGGGGGCCAGCTTCTGTTTCTGGCAAGCTGTAAACCCACCCACGACCTCCACCCCAGATCACAATCCAGATCCCGGGAGGTTAAAGCAAGAGCGATTACCCCCCAAGACTGATGGCTGGATCTCCCTACAATTTGCAGGCCGGGAGCTGGAGCTGCCTCTGAAAACTACAAAATGGCGTGTTTCCTCAGTGGCTTCTAGACCCCAGGGGAGGGAGCCAACACATTCCCCAAATACTGGTCCCAAAGTCCATAGGGCACTAACCTCTTACTTTGTCCTAGGCATGTCTATGTTGATAATTCTGGAGTTACCACAGCTGCTGGTGTTCTGGGGTCTCTCCAGCCGGCCGCTGGCTCTGCCGCCCTGGGGCTAAAACCTCAGCTCACAGGGACCTGGGCTCAGCTCAGCTCTGCTCGGCTGCCTGCGCTCTGCGCACTGCCAGCTCCCAGAGCGCTGTGCTGGTCCTTCCTGCAGGGCTGCTGGGCTGTCCTCAGCAGGAGGTTAGCTTCTCTGTGTTGTTCTGTGGCTGCTGGAGCTCCAGAAGTTGTTCAGAGTCCCCTTTTACATAGTTTGGGGGGAATCTGGGGGCAGAGTGGCTTGGATGAGCTGTTTCTACTCCGCCATCTTGGCTCCGCCCCCTCTGTCTGTGACTTCTTGGGAAGCCAACAGGGCTACATGAAGAGGGTGCCACTGGGAACCTTGGAAAAGAACAACTCCCCAGGGAGGAGAGAGACAGAGAGGGACAGAGACAGAGAAGACAGAGACAGGGAAGACAAAGAGAGAGACAGACAGAGACACACAGGGAGAGACAGGAGAAAATGAGAGAGGAGAGAATGTGAGAGAGAATGAGAGAGAGAGAATAAGAGAGAGACAGAGAAAGAGACAGAAATAGAGAGAACGAAAGAGCTCTCCATTGCTGGCTGGATCCTCAGGATCCATCTGCCTTCTGTGAGGAAAGAGCCTGGAAGATTCCCATGACCATAGCACAGGGTTGATTAGCCCAGAACATTTGTGTGATCAGGTCCACAAAAGGAAACACAGAAGGTTCCAAACCATAGCAGATCCCGAAGGGGAAAAAATGGCTCTGAGAAGAGACGTATAACATGGGAATAGCTTCTCTTTCAGAGACTATCTTTGAGGCCATTTGTCAGTGTCAGGAGCCAGGGAGAGCCTTTCAAAGATCAATTCCTCTGTGTAAGATAACTAGCCCCAAATAAGTGTGTGTACGTAGAGGCCTTCTTTCTCCTAATTGACAGTACAGAAAGAGACAAATAGATTTCAGGGATAATTTTCATGACTCTGGAGTAAACCGAGTTGAAATCATCACAGGTCTGATTAATGGCTGGAGAGGAGCTAAGGTGCCTAACCAATTAAAAAGTTTATTCAAAAAACCCTAGAAAGGGAGGACCTACTTTTGGGGCAAGAACACTATGCAGATCTATGCCCTGCCCTTTATAATAGACATTACTATAAAGAAAAATTTCCTTTTATGATAGTTATACACTTTACAGACGCCAATGAATATGAACATTTTCCTGTACAAAGAAGAAAAAAAAAGATTGCATATGAAACTCTGATTCTCCACCATGTCCAAGTTGTTGGTCAATTAATGTATTTCAAATTTAACATGATAGTTCTATTCTTGGGTTCATAGTAGATTAGGGTCAGGAAGGACCTGACCTTCTCATTTAGCCAAAGTTGAGGCCCCAGGAGGGATTTCTCTGTTCCATGGAGTCACAGCTGGAACCCAGGTGTTCTGGTCCAGGATCTTCAGACATCACAGAGTTGTCTGAGGCACACATCTCCAGCCATGCTTCCTGAACTCTGGTCATCGTTCTCCTCCTCATCCAATGGAACCTGGGCTCTGCACCTGTGTCCTGGGCTCTCCTAGGTGAACTTTGCATGATTTTGAACCATACAAAGTTACAAACCACTTTGAGTCCATAGCAAACATATATTAAGTACTTACTGTTTGCCAAGCTAAGCTCTGGGAATACAAAGAAAGGTAAAACAAATGAACAGAATAACAATTTTTTTCCCTCCCTCTTAAAAAAAAAAAAGCAGTCTCAGTTTTCAAGGCACTCACAGATTAAAGTGGTAGAAAATGTACAAGCCACTAGTATGTACATGATCCATACAGGACATGTTGGAGATAATCTTGGGGGCTAAGGCATGAACATTAAGAGAGATTGGGAAAGATTTCTTGGAGAAGGTGGGATTTTAGCTGGGGCCTGAAGTGAGGAATGAGGAGGGAGAGAATTCCAGGCATTGATACTGATTGGCAGTGGCAGAGTGAGTTTCCCCACCTGGGAGATTCTTGTGCAAATAAAATCACAGGTTCAGTCCCTATCTTAAAAAAAATTAAAATTCTTTTTAAAATTTTGAGTTCCCAATTCTATTCATTCCTCCAGCCCGCCGCCAGCAATTGAGAAGGCAAGTAATGTTTGAAGTCACGTAAAACTGCCATATTAGCCATGTTGCCAAAAAAAAAAAAGATGAAAAATCCTCTTTCAATCTGGACTCAGAGTCCATCAGTTCTCTCTCTGGAAGCAGAGAGCATTTTCCATCATGGATCCTTTAGAATTGTCTTGGATCATTGTACTGATCAGCTTAGCTAAGTCTGTCATTAAGTCAGTTGATCATTGTTACAATGTTACTATTATCATGCAATGTTCTCCTGGTTCTGCTCACTTCATTTTGCATCAGTTCATGTAAATCTTCTCAGGTTTTTCTGAAACCATCCTCCTCCTCATTTTTTAGAGCACAATAGTATTCCATCACAATCATAAGTCACAATTTGTTTGGACATTCCCTAATTCACCAGCATCCCTTCAATTTCCAGTTATTTGCCACCACAGAAAAAAGATGCTGTAAATAATTTTGTACATATGGATCTTTTCCCCTTTTCCTTTGATCTCTTTGGGGTACAGACCTTTTTTTTAAACATCACTCTCATTTCCCAACACTCCCCTTTAAGCAGAAAGAAGCACATAAGGAAAACAAATAGAAACATTATCTATGTCTTACAGTATATGCAGCATTCTGTATCTGTAGCCCACCATCTCTTTATTAAGAGGAAGGAATCTGCTAGAATCTGCTAGAATCAAGGTGATCACCAGCATTTTCTCTAGACAGGTGTTGTTCCACAAGTCTGTGTGCACAGCTGACAAGCTTTGCAAGGTGCCTTTTTTCCTGAGGAATTCAGCCTAGGTTGGTGGCACCTTGATTTCTGGATTCTTATTTGGTTAAATAACACATTAAGAATTGTTGTGATCCCATACTGAAGCTTCCCATATGGTTAATTGGAAATGTTCTCACCACTATTGCAGGCTGTAAAAACTAATGAGGTAGACAGAAAATTTATCAAATGCCACATTTAGAAATTAACTTATTGCTTAATGCCGTACCTAGGATTAATGACAGGACAGAGTGGCACCGAAGTGGGCAGCTGGCTTGGTGGCCTGGGGGCTTCTCCCCTTTGTCAGTCAGTCAGATGTGCTGCTCTTTCTGCATCCCCTAACTTTGGGTGATTCTGGCCGTGACTGGAGTTTCTAAAGCCATATCATTCAAACATAATTTATACATGCCATTCTACCCTCTGCTAAGCCTCCCAATTCTTCCTTTATAGCCATTGTCTCCCATCTGTTTTTTTCCTAATGATTTTTTCATGATCTCTCCCTTAATATACCCTTTTCCTCTGCAGAAGGCACATTGTTCTCTACATCCTTAAAATCCATCAATATAGGAACACAGATTTAGAATTGCAAAGGATTTTAGAGGTTATCCAGTCTGAACACTTCACTTTACAGATGGGGAAACTGAGGTCCTCTAATGACTTTTCCAAGGTCATGTAAGTAATAAGCAGTATAACCTGGATCGTAGGATCAGAGATCAAAAGCTGAAAAGGATCTCAGGGACCATCTAGACCACCTCCTCATTTTATGGGGGGGGGGTCTGAGATCCAATGACCTTCCTAAGGTCCTTCTTACAAATAGTAGGAGGCATATCCTGGACCATAGCAACAGAGAGAAGGAGAACTAGGGCTAGAAAAGACCTTGGAGGTTTTCTAGTTCAAGCTCCTCATTTGAGAGATGGGGAAACTGAGGCCCAGAGAAATTAAGTAATTTGTGTAATGTGAGAGACATAGGACCAGAGGGTGGGATTTGAAGCCAGCTTCCATTCTCCCAAGCCTGCTCACTCTCGACACTTGCTTTTTTTTTTCTTTTTTTTGGGAGGAAGGTAGGGCAATTTGGGTTAAGTGACTTGCCCAAGGTCACAAGCTAGTTTATGTGTTGAGTGTCTGAGGCCAGATTTGAACTCAGGTCCTCCTGATTCCAGGGCTGGTGCTCTATTCACTGTGCCACCTAGCCACCCCGACACTTGCTTTTCTAAGAAAGTGGCCTCACTCACAGGCGGGCTTGGCAGTTCTCAAAGGACAGCCCAGTGTGGCATTCAAAGCCCTTCACAACCTGCCCCTTCCCCCACCACCACCTCTCCAGTCTTCTTACGGTCTTATTGTCCTTCAGGTACTTTTGGATCCAGTGACCCTGGTCTCCTGGCTGTTCCTCCCCCCAGACCCTCTATCTCCCCTCTATTTCCTCTGACTGTGCCCCTAGCTGGCATGCTTTTCCTCCTTACTGCCACTTCCTGCAAGCTACAGCTAAAACTTTCCTTCACCCCCATCCCAAAGCCTCTCCTGATCTTCCTTAGTAAGTAACCCTCCTTGGATCATCTCCAGTTTACCCTGGCTGTAATTGTCAGGTTCTCTTCCCCCTTAGACAGTGAGCTCCTGACAGTGAACCCGGGGCGGGGTACGGAGGGGGGGTGGGCTGGCTGAGTTTCGCTTTGTCTTTTCTTTGTGTCTCTAGCACTTAGTACTGCTTGCCCGGCTCATAGAAGGTACTTGACAGATTCTTGTTGACTCGTTGATGATGCTGCGTGTGGAGAGATGACTGACAGAGGCTTTTGGGAGAAAGAAGCAGAAATGGAGGAGAGATAGCAGAGATGAAGGAGGAAGAGGCAAGGTACAGAGTTAGAAATTCCCATGGGAGGCTGTGCAGGGAGGAGCAAGGGGATGCAGCCCTTTATTCCTTAATACCTGTACCCCAGAGGCTGCTAAAAGATCTCATCTCCCTTCAGGGTGTCAGAACCCCCTAACTCTTATGAATTCTATGGCAATTACTCCCCCAATTACTGTCTTACTTGCTTGCTTTGATAAATATGTTTACTCATTATCCATGACTGACTTTTGTGTAATAAGAGTATGGTGGGGGAGGGGAAGCTAGACCAGGGGAGACTGTGCTGTTACCCTCCAGATGTGGGGCAGAGCTAGTAGCCTGCAGCAAGAAGGGAAAGGCTTTCTTTTTGCCTTGGTCCTCAGAAAAGAAGCCGCCTCCTCAGCTACGAAATATGGTATGTAATGGATGGATACGATTCCAGTCCCATACAGCCCTCAAAGACAAGAGAGCCTGGGAGTCCTTGCCCAGCTCTGGACCATGCCTGCTAATCCACCATTAAGTGGAGTCACTCGGAGGCTCCAATCTCCCTGAGATGTGCAGTGGAACATTCCAGATGTTTCTATAAATCCTTGCTGTGTGTAGGCTACTTGGGCCTTTGTTACATGGTCCAACTGAAACAGCAGCAACTACTACTACTATTACTACTACTACTGTTACTCCTTCTCTCCTTCCTTCTTCTCCTCCTCTTCCTCCTCCTCCTCTCCCTCTTCCTCCTCCTCCTCCTCTTCCTCCTCTTCCTCTTCCTCTTCCTTCCTCCCCCCCTCCCCATCTATAGAGGTCTGTAAAGCATCTTCTTTCTCGAGGCCTGGGCTAGTCTTTGGGGGTACAGAGACACGCTCCAAAAAGGAGCTGTCTATGGTCACCAGTGACAAGGGGCTGGAGTCAAGAGTCTTTCCTTTTTAATTTATCCATTTTTCATTTTTAGCATTCACTTTTGCAATATTCTGAGGTCTAAATGTAGAGTTGAGATTCTAATCCAAGCCATCTGAGTCTATGCCTTCTGATCCCAGATCTGGAGTCCTCTCTCTGTTCCCTTCTAGGAAAACCAGCCCTCCTGAGGAGCACAGCACAATGGAGAGAGAGGCAGGCTTTAAAGGTAGAAAGACCTGGGTCCAATCCTTCCTCAGGCCCTTTGTAACTGTACGATACTGAATAAGCCTCAGTCTCCTCATCTGTAAAAAGGGAGTCATAATAGCACCTGCCTTCCAGGGCTGTTGTGTAGATCAGATGAGAATATCATGTCTTCAGAATGTTTTGCAAAACTTAAAAGCATTGTAGAAATATAAGCTGTTATTTAGTCATTTTCAGTTGTGTCCACTTCGTGACCCCGTCCGAGGTTTTCTTGGCAGATACTAGAGTGGTTTTCCATTTCCTTCTCCAGTTCATTTGACAGATGAGAAAACAGAGACAAACAGGGTTAAGTAACTTGCCCAGGGTCACACAGCTAGTAAGTGTCTGAGACTGGGTTTGAACTCAGGAATATGAGTGGCCAAGGTTAAAAGGAAAAGAATACCAAGAAGGGTCAGCACCTAAACAGGTGTGAATATAACATCCCAAGAGAGTGGATACTCTTTGAAGACAGAGATTATTTACAGTTTTCTCTTGGCATCCCTAGCTCTTACCACAGTGGCTGGCAGTCAGTCAGTCAGTCAGTCAGTCAATCAATCAACAAGCACTTATTTAGTGTCTACAATGTGCCAGGCACTTACAGCACTAAGCCCTGGACATACAAAGACAGAAGGGTTCTGGTAACTGCCCTCAAGGGGTTTCTGTTCTAGTCTTGGGAGATAACATGTGTGTATAAACATATATATATATATATATATATACATATATATATATATATATATACACACATATACACATATATATACAGGGCCTATCGTGGGGGGGTGTTATCAGGGAAGGTTTCAGGTAGAGGGGATTTCCTAAGCTGACCCTGAAAGGACACTGAAGATGCTAAGAGGCAAAGGTCCTTCTCTATCATCAATCAATGAATCAATCTGTTCTTTCATGTGTTTACTTACAATCAGTGGGTGCTTAGTAAATGCTTGTTGGTTCCATTTGATGAATGGACTCTCTTGGGGCTTCGGGCTGGGAGGGATCCTGGCTTGACCTGAGTTAGGGGACTTGGATTCTAGTCTCATTCTGCTGTCCCCAGCTGGTCTCAGCCAGGTGTTTTGTGCCTCAGAGTCCTCACCTATAAGATGGGCACAAGAGACACATGAGTGGAGAGGGGATTGGTTTTTCTCCAGGACTCAGGAAGACCCAGGTTCAAGTGCTTCTGAAACACAGTGACTGTGTGGCCCTGGGCAAGCCACCTAATGGCTCTGGCTGTTCTCAAAGACTTGTTTCAGAGAAACTCTTCGTCTGATTTGAGGAGTCTCTACACCTGTGAAATCCCAAGCTGGAAGAGAACAAGAGGGCCTACTGCATGCTGGGAAGTCACCTCACAGGCCATGGTGAGTCAGTGAGTGAGAGAGAGCAGTGAGCTCAGTTAGCGCTCAGTCTAGGTCTCGTTTGGAGGGCACTTGGGGGCCTGGAATTGGGAAGCATTCATTGGGGGAGAGGGTAAGCTGGAGTCCCCCTGCAGCCACCAGAAACCCCCCCCGCCAGAAGACTGTGCAGGAGCCGAGCAGAGAATCTACCTTCTGTGAGCCCAGCACTGGATGGCCCAAAGACCCGAACCATCATAGACTTGGGGACAACTCCCCAGTATTGCCCTAGCTTTGTACTGTCTCACCTGTCTCATGGGTGAGCATAGGCACCTCATCATATGTGCTGACTGAAGAGGGCAGGAAGGCACAAAGAGGGTGATGGCTAGCCCTGCTGAGCCAGGACAGAGATTAGAAGGCACAAGCTTTTAGCTTCAGACAGACTCCCTGCCCAGGCTTCCCTGTGTCACAGAATTCTAGCCAGCCAGCATGTAGTCCTGTGTGCCCTTCCCCCATCCCCCAGCTCCCCTACGACATCCCTGATGAGTGGCCATCAATGGGGGCTGCTCTCTTCTTGGGTGGGTCATTGCATTGATGGACAACTCAGAGTATTAAGAGGCTTTTCTGGCTATTAAGTCAAAATCAGCTTCCTTCTGAGTCCAAGCAGATCCCTCTTCCATCTTCAAATACTTGAAGTGAGTATAGGGCAGCTGGGTGGCACAGTGCACACAGCACTAGGCCTGGAGTCAGGAAGATCTGAGTTCAAATCCAGCCTCAGACATTTAATAGCTGTGTGATCTTGGGCAAGTCACCTGTTTGAGCTGGAGAAGGAAAGGGCAAACCATTCCAGCATCTCTGCCAAGAAAACCACAAATGGGGCCATGAAAAGTCAGACATAATTGAAACAACTGAGCCACAGATTGCCTCCCCAGTGAGGCTTCTCTTCACCGCCGTGGATTCTGGGAGGTTCATATTCCTTCAGTTGATCCTTCAGTGACATGGACTCCAGGTCCTTCCCCATGCTGGGTGCCTTCCTCTGGATGCTCTCACCTCATCAATGTCTGTCTTCATCTGTGGCACCCAAAAATGATTCTGAATGTATAAAAGCTGGAAGGAACCTGGGAAGGGCCCTCTAGTCCACCTGCCTTACTTACAGAGGGGGAATCTGAGGCCTGGAGGCAGAAAATAATTTGCTTAAGGAGTCACAGCTGGCAAGTTGCTGAGTTAGGATTCAAACCCAGAGCCTGTGGTTCCTACGACAGGGACACTTTGTACCACATCCCATTGGGTCCCCAGAGTACATGGGACGGTCCCCCTCTTACTCCTTGAAATCATGCCTCTCTCAATGCAGCCCTCTTGGTTCCCCTATCACACTAGTGATTCACTCTGAGCTCTTGGGCCAGGGAAGCATCCAAATATCTTAAAAATAAAACCCTACCACCTACCCATGCCTATCCCAATGTGTATTTGTGTGATTTTCTTGAGTTCCCAGTTTATGAGTTTGCATTTATCCCAATTAAAACCCTCTATTGTAGATTCAGCCCAAATGCTTCTCTGGGTGTTTGTGGATCCTGACTGTCACCCAGGGTATTAGTTGGGCCTCCTTTGCTTTTCAATAAGGATAATTACCGAGCAATCAGTAAACATTTATTGTCTGCCTGTGTGCCTATCACTGTGCTGAGAACTGAGGATAGGCTACTTCTACTGAAGTCATCAGTGAGTATGGGAACCAGCCCCAGGACCCAGCCAAGAGCCTGGGGCTCCCCTCTGCTCCAGCTCTGACCAGGCTAGTCTTTGTGAATATTGGTGTTGCTATAGCTGGAGCGCAAAGAAAACACTCATCTGGCTGCAGCTCGTCAAGACCGGAAGTGGATGGGCACCACTCAGTCACTGCTTTTCCAGTAATATTGTCTTTGTCCTTTCCCTTTTTTCTCTGGAGGGCAGAAGTGTTGGGAGATAATAGCATATTGATGGGAAGAGGAAAGAAAAGGGAAAGATGGTTGAAAGCAGAGAATTGAGCTGTATTCTTCTGAAAAGGTTTTCAGCAGGAAATCCACATTCATTTCCTACCAGTCTGCTCAAAACAGATCTGCCCCTTCCTTCTCTGCCCCACAAACAAAACATCTCCCTTCACCCCTCTAGATAATGACTGGCTGGCAAGGAACTGAATGCATACCACAGCGGGCTGGGTGGGGAGGAGGAAGGCTCATTGAAGAATTGGAAGTCATCAGGTACTTCACCCAGCAGGACTTCTGAATATTGTTGGGAAGGATGTCATTTTCTGGGAACTGTACACCTTAACTCTCTTCTCTTGGGACCCCAGACTCCAAGCAGCACATCATAAATGTGCTTCTGTGTCTATTCTCTCTTTGGGCAGGTGCCTATGTCTTACAGGTTGGATGGAGCTCCAATGACATGCCCTATGGTGGAGAGAGGGAGGAGGGAAAGTCCCTTTCTCCTGCTGTTCTCTGGTAATGGGAATGGAATTTGCCTCTACAAAGTCCTTCCAAACTTGGAATCCTCAACGGTTGAGCAGATTGTTATTTTAAAATATAGGTCCAAGGTTTGTGATGAATTTATTTAGCAGATCCCCTAGCTTTTTTTCTTGACCTTATGAGAGGTTTGCATAAAGGGATCGTGGGGTGTACCTGAATCTTTACACCTTAAAACCTAACTCAGTGGAGTCGACTACATTAACTGTGATTACACCAATTGAGCCAGGGGACAATCACATCCCTTTTCTCTTGTTAAGTATCAGAGCCAGGAGCAAAATCCAGGTCTTTTGTGATTCCAGATCCAATGATCTTTCCACTAACTGTCATGATGCCTTTTGTATCTATGAAGATTCTTATTAACATCTTGTGCACAGGTTCAAATGAACACCCCTGAAACACTGCAAGAACCACTAATGGTAAGTTTTGGGATTACCCAGTTTGGCTCCATAAGACTTTGTGTTGAGATCTTCCTCTACTCAGCACCTTGTGCTAGGGGCCATGGGAGACGGAAGATGAGTAAGACACATTGTCTGCCCTCAGGAGGCTTCCAGATCAGCTGAGAAGATTGGCTGGGTGCATTTCTGCTTGGGAATTTCATTGGCATGAATGCTCCCTCCACTGGACCAGGTCACAATCCTTCTCTACCTCAATAAGTCATTTTGTGAACTACTGTGGGCAAATGAGTCATCCCCCTGCAGTCATCCTGGTGATGAGGCTCTCAGAAATGGGCCAGGATGCTCCTTGGACAACAGGCATCCAGTGCATGCTGGAAGAGAATCTTGATGGAGGAGGTGGGGCTTCAACAACCGAATAATCAGTGAGACAGATTAATCTTGGTTTGAGAATAGCTAATGCAGTTGCCCATCTAGGCAATCCCCCAGATTCAATGGATACAGACTGTCTTTAGGTACAGAAATGGGACCTTTTCACACTAGCTATGTGATAATGGGGAAGTCATAGCCTCAGTTTCCTTATTTGTAAAAAGGAAGATATAGACTAGATTGTCTCTTTTGTCTTTGTAGGGCTGGCTGACTGGAAATCTAGAGGTTCTTAATAAATATTAGTTGATCATTGATTGGTCTAAGGATTGATTTTAGCTCAAAGTCCATGATCTTATCCCCATGCTATGCCTTGTCTCTGCGCTGCTAAGACAATAGGCAGTCATAGCCTGGGAAAGAGCAGGGCACAGACACATTCCCCAGTTGTTGGTATGAAGTCTCCCTGCTCAGGTCCATGGTCATTTACTGGAACTAGCAACATTTTTGGTAACATAAAACTAGGTTTCCACCACTCATTAAAAGTCTTTTTCTTGATGTACTTAGGTAACTTTGAGAGGAGATCGTAACTCCTATGAACATGAGTTCAGCCCAGACCAATAGCCTTAAGTGCCTTGGGGGGGGAGGGGAGACACAGGTGACAGTATGGGTGACAGCATGGATGATGGCATGGGTGATGGTGCACCTCTAAAGGTAGACAATGTCTTTGTTGAATTGAAGTGTGGGGTAGGGCAGGGCGTGGTGTGGGTTCCCAGCTCAGAAAGCCAAGAATGTTTTTCTTTTATTTATTAGAATCAGGCAAACATTTATCAAGCACCTATTATGTGCACGATGCAGGGACTGATTTGTCTGTCTTTGGTATTGGCTGCTCTCTATCCCTATCATCTCTACCCATTCTGCTGAGTGGGAGCCCCTTGTTTTTGAGTCCAATAGGAGAAGGGAGAAACTAGGAGCAGGGGAGTGAGTGGGGTGGGGAGAAGCAGCAGAGGGGTAGATCTAGACTTAGAGGAAGGAAATACTTAACAGTCACAGCTGTCCTGAAGAAGAATGAACCACTTAAGGAGGTGGCAAGCTCCCTGTTACTGGAGGTCTTCAAGAAGAGACTATCTGTTCATTTGTCAGAGATTTTGGGGTGGGGAGGAGTCCTGTTCAGGTATGGTTGAATGCAATGAGAGGCAGCATGGAATAGTGGTAGAGGGCTGTCTTGGGTCAGGAGAGGGATTCAAAGCTGGATCTTGGTGTACTTACTTCTTAATCTGGGTGTAAGGGAAAGGATCCTACACTTCCACTTCAATCAAAAAGGTCACTAACATGAAGGACTAGGCTCAAAAAAATGTGTAAACAAGGTTGTTTACACCTTATGGTTCCTTTAAAAGCTTCCTCTTGACTCCTCTTTAATTGGGTCAGGAAGGAAATGGTGTGAATAGCTAACCAATAAATTAACCACACCTGTGGGATTTAAATAGTCTGGAAGAGTTCACCTGTCAAGCAATGGGACAGACCAGTGGTAAAGAATTCCAACTTCTAAAGCAATTCACTTAGGGGAGAAGAGAGGAGAGAATCTGTCTCTCTTTGTCTCTGTCTCTTTTTCTTTCCTTTTAAATTAACCTGCTTATCTTAGTGAGGGTTGAGTAAGAACTTCTATTTGCATTGCTTCCAATACATTGGCAGGAATCCTTTTGGGAAATTTTGGGTGTCCTAGAGTAGATGGACCTACAGGAAATTATGTCTGGATCTTGGGTGGGAATCCTGCTGTATGTATGAAAGGTGAACCCTATAAGTGAAAGAGAAACGTGGAGTTGTTTTATTGGCATCTCTGGTTGGGAGGATCCCTGCATGCTAAGAGGAGCCATGAGGACTGTCTAGTTCCTGCCCACCCCAAGGTGAGAAGGGTGACTTCTAGCTGATCCCAAGTCACTAGGTCAGGAGAGGACAGCAAAGGTCCAGAGGATTTTGTAAAATGGCCTGTTTGCTATGTTGTGTTGGTACATGTTTGGAATTCTGAAAGAATCTGAGTTTCCATATTGTTTGTAAACTGTACCACATGAGCTTTCCCTGAGGTTGGCTAGGAGAGGCTCCTGGGAAAGGCTCAGGGAAAAGATGATGCTTGAACCTCCCCATTCACATCAGAGCTCTCAAGAATATGGGTCTGTGGACTCGCCAAAAACAAATGTTCAACTGGGAGGAGAATAAAAGGATAGGGTGGGTTGGGGGCGTGTGGCAAATGTGTGACTGAGGAGAGAGTGTCAGGGAACATGGCTCTATGTTCTCACCGAAGTCATCCAATCAATCAATCAATCCAGCCATTGATAGACATAATTAGGTTTCCAAAATGTGGAAGCAGTTTTGTATATCTGTGATTTCTTTAACAGTTTCAAACTCCTCTTTAATTGGAATAATCAATCAACAAGTATTGATTAAATGCCTAGATAGGGAAAAGGATGAAATTCTCCCTACTCACAAGAAGCTTACATTCAAATGAGGAAAATCAGTTTACACACACATGTACACACACAACACACATGTGTGTATACACACACACACACACACACACATATATATATATATACAGCATGAATATAAAATGACAGCACAAATCTATACAAATGAGTTACATATAAGGTAATTTGGAAGGGTGGACACCAGCACTTGGGGGGAAGTACAAAAAAAAGGAAATTATAGGAAAAAGGAAAAGCTTGAGCTGTATGTAAGAGAAAGAAGGGGATTCTTTGAGATGGTGGGAAGGAAGGAAGACACCAAACTAAATGTCAAACAGAAAAGTTTGTATTTGATCCTGGAGATAATAGGGAGCCAGTGAAATTTATTGAGTAGGGGAGTGAGATAGCCAGATTTTTCCATTAAGAAAATAAGTGGCAGTGGCATAGAGTATGGATTAGACTGGGGAGGATCAAGGATGAAGACCACTAGTCCAAGTGATGAGGACCTCAGCGTGGTTGGTGGTCATGGGTGTGGAGGGAACTTAAGGGAAAGCATCAGTCTTAAGGGTGGAGGGTTTGCCTACTGAAGGAAAAGAGAAGCTTGAAAGATGGAAGTTGGAGAAAGAAAAGAATCAGGTGTGAAGAGAAGGGGATGTTACTTAAAAAAACCAAATCAGTTTGTTTAAAATTCAGTAAGCCCAGGCATCATGGACAAGAATGAAAGTAGCGTTGACCAGAAAGTCCCCGCCAGCCTGTCCACCTTCTTCCCAACGTCATGGCACTGTCATTGTCCAGGAAGGTCCTTCTCTGCTCCAGCATCTTCGCCAGTTTGGATTTCCACATACAGAAGATGAGAACAGGTCAACCTTGTCGCTTGTTTCCTATCATCCTCAATAGCTCTGCAATGCCATGGGAGTCAGGCAGGCAGTTTCCACAATGAGCTCTAGACGCTCTGGCAGAGCTTCTTGTTACATACAAAGAGAGTGTCAGTGTTCATCTTTCATGGTGACATCAATGGCATCTGCTCACAGAGCTCTGCTATCTCCCCGTTCATAACACTTTTTATGACTGGAGGCTTTTAAACATGGCATTTGGGCCGATTTTTCAAACATGCGACTGTATCAGTCCCAGAGTCATTCTTCACTGCTCCATTCTGGAATATGAAGAGGATCTTAGTTTGTACGAGGTTTCTCCATGTGCACGAGCTGTCCGCAGTCTCTACAGCTCGAGGAACAAAAGGAAGAGATTGGATTCTTCTCGTACCTCTGCGTCTGGGAGCATGTTTCCCAGTCTTTTCTTCTATGCCCTTGGAAATAGAGATGTCATACCCATGATGGGGTTTAACAAACTTGGCTGCTGCACGATACTAAAAATGTAAACAGGCCACCATGCTATGGCGGCTGGTCATGCAGACACTCTGCTGGACGACTGCTTGGACCAGGTGCCCTGAATGTAAGGATGGGAGTAAAAGGCAGAGTCCAATATTCTAAATTAACTGTGTGGCTTGTGCCCTGGCTGCACTTGGGACTGCTCCCCCTCATTGTGCTGCCTTCCCTGGCTTTCTTTAAGTCCCAGCTAAAGTCTCTCCTACAGGAAACCTTCCCCAACCCTTCTGAATTCGAGTGCCTTCCCTCTGTTAATGATTTCCTCTTTATGCTGTCTGAAGTTTGTACGTATGTGTTTGCTTGTTGTCTCCCCCATTCAACGATGAGCTTCATGAGGGTAGGATATTTGTTTCTTCTTGTGTCCTTAGAGCTCAGCACAGTGTCTGGCACACAGTAGGTGCTTAATAAATATTTATTGACTATTGGCTACCTTGGTAGCCTACTCTGGGAGAACAGGCTCAAAACTTAGCTAAGTTCCTACTAGCATCTGTCTTACCAAATCTATGTACAGATATAGCATGATTACTGGATGAATCTGGGGTCTCAAACTACTTGCAAAGATGGCTCTTTATTCCTTGGGCTGCTGATGCTGGCCTGGCAGCAGCATCTGACTTAGATGCTGACTCCGGGACCCCTGTGCTTACTCTCTCACCCAGTGTGGAGACGTCGCTCCCTACACCTAGAATGGAGGAGGATGGATGACGAGGCCAAGGAGGCTACATTTCTAGGGAACTGTGTGGCCTCAGAGGACCTTTTTCCTTACTGCCTGGCCACTCACTGGACTCTGTGAGAGTCACCAAGCTTTCCCTGATGTAAATGGAGCAAAGAGGCAGCCAAAGCTGACTCAGGTCTTTTTGAAAATACCAACAGTTCTGGCTGTCAATCAACTAATCAATAAACATTAATTAAGTATATACTATATGCCAGGCATTGCACTAAGCACTGGATACCAGGCTCTTATAAGGCTTCCCCCAACAATATAGCAGGCCAACCAGCACCAGCTACAGGATGTCTATATGCTGCCACAAGTCTCCAAGGTCCTTGCACATTACCTCAGTTCCCCTGGAAGTAAGTTTTCTCAGGTTCTCCAACTTGTATCAGCTGAGCAAGCTGATAGGGTCTGTGTACATGCCAGACCCCTGTGTCACTGTTGTTAGTAGAAGAGAGGCTGCTCTGTATAGTTCAAAGGTCCCCTGCTTTAGGAGGCCTTTCCCAGGGTCCCTTCCCCACTAAGGCTACCTTCCTCCTACCCTGTATGGGTCTTCAATATTCCTATTTATGACATGTATCTCCTATTGGAATTCTTGAGGGCACGGAATATATTTTTTTTTATTTGTACCTCCAGTACTTAGGACAATATCTGGAACACAGTAACCAACCAATCAAATGTAAGTTAGCAGAGGGTACAGAATTCCTTGTATGTTCTATATGTACATATGGGGATTGAATACATGTATGTAATGTTGAGGATGAGCAAAGGTAGTTTTGGAGCCCTTGTAAATTTTACTGATGGGAATAGGTTAAGAGGATTCCCTCAACTCTGTACATCTACTACAGTAAGTTGGAGAGGAGATGGTCATGGGGGCACCTCACCCAAATACTAGCGCAGAATCCAATAGAAAACTCATACCATACACATGGAAGGCGTCCCTTTCCTCTAGTCCTTGGCTGATTTGAATGATGTCTTTGATTATACCTAAGTACTTTAGATTCCCTTTTGGCTATTAATCCCTCTCTGCTTCCTGCTCCTCTGTAGATCAGCCTTGAGCTGCCTAATGAATACTATCCCAGAGTGACCCCAAAAGATTTGTGTTTCCCTGAGGACCAATCAAGACTCTGGACCTCACTCTAGAGGCTGTGCTGGTCTTCTACTTTTTCCCAGATGGAGCATTGTTCCCATTCTCTATCAGCACTAATAACATTAACCACACAAAGATTAGTGACTGATATTTTCTTTGTATAACAATAGGGAAAGAAAAGGACAGACGTCACCAATCTGGATATACACAGTCTGGGAGCTGCTAATGGTGGTAGACATTTGGCTACTTTGGGCTCCTTCTTAAAGGGAGTTATCCAGGGCAGAAATACCAAGCCAATGGGGCTGATTGGCCACTGCTTGCTCCCCTACTTCAGCTGAGGGAGAAGGAGGCGCTCCCTGGCAGCTAGGAGGTGGTTGGGTCCCTTCACCAAGCTTGGTTCTGTTGCTAGTGGTAGCAGAAAAACTTTTAGGCTCATTGTAGGGTAGGGAAAAAAAAAACATAAACCCTGGGACCCAGCTAAGTGTGTGACTGATGTGGTGTTAGGGAGGTCAAATACTGAACTCCAATTTTCAACCCAGCTTCTTGCTTCTGGCTTTTTTTCCCTCCAAAACTTCCATAATCTGAGTTTTCCAAAATCATTGGCTGATGGATTCTGGGGAAGAGTCTCTCTTCTCCATGGGGATGATAACAGAGGGTTATGCAAGCATTTATTAAGCTCTTACTCTATGCCAGACATCATGCTAACTGCTGGGCATACAGTGAAAAGCAGAGTCTTGGGCCTTAAGGAGCTTACGTTTTCACTGGGGAGGCAGCATGTGCCCAAATAAATATGTTTAAGATATGTACAGAGGAGAGCGAAGATGACCTTCAATAGGAGATCACTGGCAGCTTGGGATTGGGAAAGTCTCTTGTAAAAGTACTTGAAGTACTTGTAAATAGTACTTGAAGGTCTTGGAGGAAGCCAAGGATCCTAAGGGGCAGAGGTGAGGAGTGAGGGCATTCCAGGCAGGGGAGAAAAGCCTGGGCAAAGGCACAGAGATGGGAGACAGAGGAGCAGCAAGCAGGCTCCTAGGGATATATTGTGGAGTACATGGAGAAGAGCTAGCCCAAAGTGGCCCAGGATAGCTCAAGAGGTAATGGGCTCTTCCTCCTTGTAGGTCTTCAAGCAGAGATTGGAAAACTGAGGTCCAACCAATCTCTGGAATTCTGTGATACATGATCCCCATTTTGTTGGTGTGGCCATACCACCTCTTGGTGTAGACCACAAACCTTTCCTGCTTCTCCAGGTGGTCTTCCTGATGGCCAAATTAAATTACCACTTGGAGGCAGACCTTTGGATGTGGTGCTTCTCTGAATACTGCTAGGCTGGTCCTTGGACCACAGATGTTCCATCCTTGGGGCCTTAATTTGAACCACCCCAGCTTTCTAGGGCTCCTGGGGCTCCTCATCTATTTAAATAGCTTTGGAGAGCCCTGGGGTTCTCTTCAATCCATGGGGAGGCTTCAGAGTATGACTTCATGATCTATAAGAGTAGTCCTTGCTTTTCACCTCTATAAAAGTCCTTCTCATGGTATCATGGTAGCACAGAGGTTACTGTGTGCCATTCAAGGCTCTGTTAGGGGTGCCCAATCTCTGGTGGATTGTTCCAAGCTAGAAACAGATGCAATATAGGTCCAGGGATTGACTGTAGGTCTGCAGTCCAAGACCCCGCCTACTCAAGGGCCAGAAAGGGATGAATCTTCTAGTCATGGTAACTCCTAAAGACAGCTGGCAAAGGACTGAAATCCTCTCGCCAAGATTGGGTTTCCATTCTCCATTTTTCCTACAAATTTCTTTCCACTTTTTATTTTTTATTTTTGGTCTAAGAGGCATTGTGGCGATGAGGACTAGGACCCAGAATCAGTGTGGAGTGCATAGAGTGAATGAAGCTTCTCTCCAGGTTGGCCATGGTCTTCCCTGGCCTTCAAGGTCCTATTGCACTCTGGTTCCATCTGACTTTGCATTCCCATGGCCTCTCAGCCACTGTAAAACCAACCTCTTTTCTATTTCCCAAACTCCCCATTCTGTCCCTGGCCTCCACCTATCTCTGGCCTCCCTCTCTTTGCATAGGAGCCAAGACAGAGAGATGGCTGGCACCTCAGAGACCCCCTCACATGATCCATCCCCTTACAGGCAGGGAAACAGGTAAGTTAAGCAACTTACTCAAGGCCATATAGGTAGTAAGCTTCAGAGACAGGATTCGAACCCAGATCCTCAGACCCTAGGGTTGGTGCTCCCATGCCTGGCATGAATTTGCTTCTTGCCTCTACCTGGCTGCTGGCGAGGAACTTCCCTCATAGAGATGTTGTGAGGACCAAATGATGCGATGTACACAGAGTGCTTTGCAAACTGTAAAGCACTGTGAATGGTAGTTTAATGATGATAATGGCAATAGTGGCAGCCGCATCAATGACTGTTATTGGTCTCATCATCAACTAGAACCACTCCAGGTGCCACCGCCGCTGGGAGGCTCCTCCCCTTCCTGCTTCCCAGCTTGTCTCTATTCTTGATGCATCACCTCTCCTCCACCCCTAAGACCCCAACTCCAAGGAGCAGGTGAGCCCGGAAGGGCAGGGATTTGTTTTTCCTGCTTTTTTATTCCCAACACATGGTTGGTTAGAATGCCCAGCATACAGCTGGTGCTTAATAAATGATCATACAGTTTAAATTTGATCTTGAAGGGGATGACTTTTTTGGCGATGGCTATTTGAGAAGCAGCCTGCCAAGGCACAGTGGACAGCGGGTTTAGAATGAATGGTGCTGGACAGAACCCCCACAGCACCCAAATCAATGGGGTCCTAAAGCATGGAAATGACGGTGACTGATGTGAGTTTGTCCTGCTTTGTCTCTGTTCTTGGGCAGATTCACCCTTGCCCACCTTGTATGTGCTCATATTTCAGAGTCAATTGTTACTCAATAATGACGAGAGCCTGGTGGGCCCCCATTTCTCACCTTCCTTGATTATTAATGTTTGAGACACCGTGCAATCATTTTTCTTCCTTTTTTTCCCCCACCAGCTGCTTGGGATCAAAGATCAGAATTGCATCTCTCTTTTTGAGACCAGGCAGACAATCAAGATGTTTCCAGCAGAGAAAAATGCTTAGTTTTTGGTCCTGGCCTGCCCCTAACCAGTGGGGATATCTTGGGTAAGTTACCTTGGCTTACCCAAGGTTGCCTTCGGGAGCTGGGAGAGATGACTTCCACTTTTGGTAATATCAACTCATGGAGAAAAATTCTCGGGTGATCCGAAGAGAAGGAATAATAGGTGGGACCTCAGCTTCCTCACCAACAGAAAGAGGGCCCAGGGAGGAGTCCTGCTAATCTTGATGCATTAAGATGGATGTGACCCTTCCCTCTCTAGTTTCATCTGACCCCACCCCAGTTCTCTCTTCTGGAGGCACCATCATTTCTTGGCTTGGCAAACATGGGCCACAATAGAGATCCTCCATTGGCTCCCAGAATATGTTGGTTGATTCCCCCATGGCAGACTTAGAAAAGAATTTCAGAGGATGAGAAAACACAGAGGGGCTGTGATCTGCACTGTTGCATGGAGTGCTCACAGATACCTAATGCCAGATCCATCAATATCTAAGGATCTGAATGTTTCAGTGATCATCAGATTCAGGGTTGGATAGAACCTAAAAGGTCATCTAGACCAACCAGAAACTACCCCTGAAGTCAATGATGTTACAGATGAGGAAACTGAGGCACAGGGAGACACAATGGCTTATCTGAAGTTCCAGAGGAAGTATCAGAGCTAGGATTCAAACCTGGGTCCTAGAACTCTCCATTGAGCATCCAATGGTCTCAGCGCCTTTCCCTTCCCATGCCTTGGTATGAGCTGCCCTTCATGCCTTTCTAGGCACTGATTGACTGAGGCCCCAGGAACCGGTGACTTTGAATAGTCTCTGTCCTTTCCCTGCCCTTAAACTATGCCTTGAGTTCATTACTCTGGAGTGACCTGTCTTCTCCAAAGCAGAAACAGGGCTCCTCAGTGCTAGGATTTCCTCCATCCCCACCTTGGACTCCCAAAGACCAGTGCCATCTTGAGTTGCAAGCTAAAGGTTCTCCTCAACAAGGGGGTGGGGGAAGGAAGAAGGTACCCAGACTGCAAACATAAGTTGAGAATGGAGCAGATGGTTTTATTCTCCCACAGAAAAAGGAATGAGAGAAAGTAAAGAACACAAGCATCTATTAAGCACCTACTGTGTACCAGGCTTTGTATTAAGTGCTTTATAGATATGATTTCATTTGCTTGAGTAGGCAATAAACAATCATAGGATGATTAGAACAGAATCCAGGAATATGTCACTACCAGAACAATCAATTAATTCAAGCCACATTGGGATATTTACAGTTTCTTTTTGATGGCTATTAATTACCATTTTTCATTTCTCCTCCGTTGAGTACAGTTAGGTCAACTCCAAATAATCTCCTTCCACCCTCCCTCCCTCTCTCCCTTCTTTCCTTCCTTCCTTCCTTCCTTCCTTCCTTCCTTCCTTCCTTCCTTCCTTCCTTCCTTCCCCTCTCCCTTCCTTCCTCCCTCCCTGCATTCAGCAGCTATCTAAACAATCAGGTGACCATTATCTGTCTCCAGGTCCTAAAGGAAGCTTCTGTGAATCTGCTCTGCTCATCAGATCTGTCCAACCAAAGCTTCAGCCCTATCTACATGCATGCAGAGAGGGGGCTCACCCAGGGGAGACCTTTTGCTCTAAGGAGAGTGTGGCCGGATGTGAGGGAGGTCTGGCTTCAAATGTGGCCTCAGAGACTTACTAGCTGTGGGACTCTGGGCAAGTCATTTCACCATGTTTGCCTCAGTTCCCTCATCTGTAAAATAGGGATAATAACAGCACCTACCTCTCAGGGTTGTGTGAGGGTAAAATGAGATAATTGTAAAGAGCTTAATACAGTATTTGGCACATAGTAGGAACTTAACAAATGTTGATTATTATTATTATTATTATCACCTGTCGGCCTATTTTGAATATAAAAGCAAATTGGGCGCTTTATTCTCTACCCAAGAACATGAGGACCTTGGCCACAAGAAGTAGAAACCATTCTTTTGTACTTGCTTTGTATGTGTTTGTACATGAAGGAGAGGTCTCTGTTGAGTAGCGGGTTAGAGAGACTTAGAAGCCAGGAAAAGCAAGATTTAAGGCCCCTCTCTTATACAAACTGACTGTGTGACCCTGGCCAAGTCTCTCAGCATCTCAGGCTGGAGGCAGCTCTCTAGGACTCTGGGATGCACAGGAGGGAGGAACCTCAGAGTTCTCAGTGTGGGTAGAGGGAACTCCTGTGTTCCCTGGAGTCAGCTCACACACATGCTGCTGAATGAAGGTGGAAAAAAGCATCCCACCCTCCTGATTTGGTCCAGTACAAATGTGTGTTTCACAATCTCTGCTGGGCCCTCGCTGCTGTATGGCAATCCTAACCACCTTCCATATCGGCTCCTTCTCCCACTCTACCTGGGCTCTTCCCAGCCTTCTCATTCCTCCTCTCAATCTCTCAGCTGAGAACCGGGTTTCATATTATACAGAAAAAAATGGAGGTTTACTATGTCCCACTATAGGTTTACTATATCATTTACTATGATGTACCCCTCCCTTACCAGACACCATCTGCCCTATCTCTTCCTCTCCCCCATCTCACATGAAGAGGTGGCCTCACTCCTTACCAAGACCTGTTTAGGCAATGCCATTCCACCTTATCTCCTCCAACAGATGGATAATTCTGTCATCTCCATCACTCACCTATCTTCAGTCCTTCCCTCTCTGCTGCCTCCTTCCCTATTGCCTACAAACATGCCCCTCTCCCCCATCTTCAAAGCCCCCTCACTTGAGCCTTCCAGCCCTGCTAACTATTGTCCTATTTCTCTTCTGCCCTTCATAGCTAAACTCCTTACAAAGGCTGTCTTCAATAGGGACCTCCACTTTCTCTCCTCTCACTGTCTTCTTAACCCCTTAAAATCTATCTTCTGGCCTTATCTCTCTACTGAAACAGCTCTCTCCAGTTACCAGTGATACCATAGCTACCAAACCCAGTGGCCTTTCCTCAGTTCTCATTCTCCATGACCTCCTTGGCAGCCTTTGACACCAGTTAGGGGTCACCGTCTTCTCCTTGATTCTCTCCTCTCCTCTCTGGGTTTTCAGGATACATTTCCCCTCCCCCCCTCCCTGGTTCTCCTCCTCCCCCCTCTCTGACCGCTCCTTCTCTATCTCCTTTGCTGGATCCTCCTTCAGATCATGCCCTCTAATCATAGGTGTCCTTCAGGGTTCTGCCCTGGGCCCTCTGCTCTTCTCCCTCTATACATCTCCATGTAGTGATCTTATCAGCATTTGTGATTAATGATCAGCATTAATGATCTATCCATCTCTGTGCTAAGGATTCTCAAGCCCACCTCTCCTGTTCCATCCTTTCTGCTGACCTCCAGTCTCCCATCTCCAATTGCCTTTCAGACATCTCAAACTTAGCATGTCTAAAACCAGAACTCATGATCTTTTCCCCAAATTCCAGTGGCTCCAGGAACAAATACAAAATTCTCTGTTTGCCTTCAAAGCCCTTATAACCCAGCCCCCTTCTACCTTTCCAGTCTTCTCACACCTCACTCCCTAACACAAACTCTTCAATTCAGTGACACCAGCCTCCTGGCTTTTCCACAAACAAGACCCTCTATGTCTGGGTTCTGAACACTCTCTTAGGCTGTCCCCAGAGCCTGGAATTCTCTCCCTCCTCATTTCTGATTACTGCCCTCCCTGGCTTCCTTTAAATCCCAACTCAAATCCTCCCTTCCCCTGGAAGCCTTCCCTAGCCCCTCTGACTTCCAGTGCCTTCTCTCTCTTAAATATTTCCTAGTCATCTTGTGTATAAAATGTTTGTGCATGTTTCTTTGCTTGTGTTTCCCATTAGATTGTGAGCTCCTTGAGGGCAGGGACTGTCTTTTGCTTCTTTATATCCCCAGCCTAAGGGGCGGCTTTGGGAGCCACACAGGAAAGAATCACTTTCCCAGAACTGTTAGAGATTTTTTTCTCTTCCTATATCTGGGGGCAGAATCACAAAACATTCATATGTTTTGTAACTATACTTTCAGGAACAGAATAACAACACACCTGGGCTTTTCAGTATTCCCTGTGGGACTTTAGTTCTAATGGGTTGTGACCCCTCATGTGCATTTCTTTCAAAGGTAATGGCTTCTGCCACAGCAGTACAATGAGTTAGCCCAGGGGTTGTGCCTCTGAAATGGTAGCTGGGACAATGGGTGTCACTGACCCAAGGCCAGGATGTAAAGAATTAACAAGAGCTGGCTATAGAATAAATGATTAATTTTTAAAAATTTAAAAGTTAATTTATTTACTTTTAGTTTTCAACATTTACTTTCATACTTTCATTTTATCCCCCTCCCTCCCCTCTGACCTCCCTAAAATGGCATGCAATCTGATAGAGGCTCTACATATGTATTCCCATTAAACATTTTCACAATCAATGATTAATTTTGATAAAATGTTATATTCAATATTGTACTTGATTCTCAAAACAATCCATATGTAAGGTATTATTATCTTCATTTCCTATTGAGAATGGTTCCCAATCTCAGATTCTTGTTACTGGCTATGTATGTACAATAAAGCAAGTATGTGACCCAGTGAGAGGAAGACAAAGAATCTTCTCCTTTTAGCTTAGTTTTTGTGATTACTCAGAATGATTTGAATGCTAACACTGAAAAGTCTTAGGGACCTGGAAAAACTTTACTGGTGGTTGGTTCCTCTATGTTCTGTGAAGTTTCTTTGGTAGTACTGTCTTTAATAGCCTTATAAGGGAATTAAGAAGGATTTACAAGGACTTTCTAATCCTAAGTCAGAAAGAGGCTTTGGAAAAGTTCATGGATTCTCTGAACTAAAGGAAATAAGTATTTTAAACTGTATATATACATACATACATATTATATACATATATACATAAATATGTATGCATATAAAATATATCCATGTTCTTATGCATGTATAAGTATATCCAAAGATAAGGCTTTCTTTTAGTTTGCTTAGATTTCAACCCTCAACTGGGTGTGGTGGCTGATAGCCTTATAGCCTTAGTGATGACTAAATAATTGTTAAGTCCGTCTTTATCAGGGAAAGGCTTTATAATGATTGCCTGAAAGTAGGAGACAGGAATTGAAATGACCAGGAAGATAGATGAATATTTACAAAAATATAAAGTACCCAGATTAACAGAAGAGGAAGTAAAATACTTAAATAACCCTATCTCAGAAAAAAGAAATTGAATAAGACATCAATAAACTCCCTAGGAAAAAAATTCTCTAGGGCCAGATGGATTTATAAGAGATAACCAGGAAGAGTCCTGAAGGCCAGAAACTGGTAAAAGAAAGAAGCTTAGCAGCCAAAAGACCAGCAGAAGCATATGACCATGAGACTAGAGGAAAACCAGTAAGGAGCAACCATGTGAGTGAGATTGGCTGAGAGCAATGTGTAGCAGAGACTAGATATTGCTTGAGACCAATGGTAAACAGGTCAGATGAATAAAGTCAGCCCAGGGAAGCTCTGCAGTGTCAGAGATATGAGGGACTCCTAGTCACATAGTCAGTCAGTCAATAAGTATTTATTAAGTGCCTACTGCGTTACTATTCTTATTATGGTATTTTGTTAAAATACTTTGTTTTAAATTAATTATGTTGTCTGGTAAACACACTGATGGGGGCTCTTAAGCCATAGTTTTGTGTGAATATGGGCCCACAGAGTACCTCAAACTAGGGGTAGCTTGCTGGGGCTCCTTGTGAAAGGGAAGGAAGCCCCAGGTGCTACATACAGGTGAGGAATGGGAAGCTCACAAGGGTAGGTGACTTGTCAATGGTCATACAGCTTCTAAGGGGCAGAGGCAGGATAGAGAACCCCAGTATTTCCTATTTCTCATCTTCTTCCTATATCATGTCACCCCTTGAGTAGATGTCATCTGAGGGATCTTTGTATATGAAAGGCATATCCTCAATTTCCCCAAGGGATATGAGCCCATTTCTGTTTTAAATGATGACTTCTCTTTGCTCTCCAGGAGTATCTGTGACAAACCTGGCCTCAGACACTTCCTGGCTGTGTGACCCTGAGTGAGTCACTGAGCCCTGTTTGCCTCAGTTTCCTAATCTGTGAAATGAGCCAGAGAAGGAAATGGTCAACCACTCCAGTATCTCTGCCAAGAAAACCCCCAATACAGTCACAGAGAGTCAGACACAACTGAAATGACTGAAGAATAACAACAGATCTCTCTCTCTCTCTCTCTCTCTCTCTCTCTCTCTCACACACACACACACACACACACACACACAGAAAAGGCTGGGATCTCAAGGGGAGAATAGGATTCCCTGGTGACTGTAGGTGTCCCAGGTCACCAATGATTGGACAAAACCCAACACCCTTAGGTTTAGCTAGGAGAGGATAACGTTGGTCCAGTCTGGGGTCCCTGCTCCTACCACAATAGGCACCCAATCAATAACCATGGGACTGACTTGGCCAATGAGTGTGAGGCATGGAGGCAGCAAAGGCATTAACTTGGGGTATTTATATCACCCTGGGCTGCTCGGCTGCTGCCACAGCAGCAACCCCTTCCCAGGATCGTAGCAATTTGTGCAGCCCCGATTCCAGCTTCCTCATTAATATGCAAATGAGGCCTGCCAGTTGTGAGGTTAGAAGAAAGCTGTCTCGTGTTTATTGTGACAGGCTTAATGGATGTGTTTGGATTGTGCCTTCAGTGTGTTTTCAAGAACATGTCTTATCTTTGTTTAGGCAGTAAATCAAAAATGTAAACAACAATTCATTAGCATCTGTCAGAAGCTCAAAGCCACATTGTTAGGGCTGACAATCTTCCCAGAGGTGAAGAGAGAAAAAAGTACCTCTGACTTACTGGAGCTTAGGTGGAGAGCTCCCCTTTCCTCTGGCCACTTGCTCCTCTACTAGTGGTGGGGATGGGGACTCCTCAGCTCTGTTCTCAGCAGAAAGGATAGACATTCCTGAGACTGACAGCTGGAGGGGATCTGGGAGGTCAGCTCTAGTTCAAACTGCTTCTTCTACAGGGAGGGAAACTGAGGCTCAGAGAGGGGAAGAGACTTGGGCAAGATTATATATCAGCAGTAAGTCTAGGGTTTGAATACCAAGACCTTGACTCCAGAAAAAGTGCTCTTTCCCACTCTACTCTCAGAGAGTTTGGACAGCTTGTCCAACTTGAACCTACGAATCCTCAGTATAATGTACCAGGGGAGGTAATATGTTTCAGTAGAGAGCATCCTTGAATTTGGAGTCATATGACCTGAATCCCAATCCCCTTTACTACCTTTATTTTCTTCAACAAGTTATTTAATATTTTATTTTCCCCCAAATTTGTGTAAATTTTTTTTTAACATTTGTTTTTAAAAATGTTTTGAGTTCCAAATTCTTTCCCTCTTTCCCCTTTGCCCTCCTCATTGAGAAGGCAAATAATTTGATATAGGTTATACATGGGCAATCATGCAAAACATATTTCCATGTTCATCATGTTCAGAAAACAGACCAAAAACCCCAAGAAAAATAAAGAAGGAAGTATTCTTCAATCTGCATTCTGACTCCATCAATTCTTTCTCTGGAGGTGGCATTTTTCATCATAAGTCCCTTGGGATTGTCTTGGATCATTGTATTGCTGAAAAGAGCTAAGTCATTCCCAGTTCTTCATTGAACAATATTGGTGTTATGGTGTACAGTGTTCTGGTTCTGCTCACTTCACTTCACATCAGTTGATGTAAGTCTTCCCAGGTTTTTTCAAAGTGTCCTGCTTGTCATTTCTTAATAGCACAATTGTATTCCATCACAATCATATACCACAACTTGTTCAGCCATTCCCCAATTGATGGGCATTCCCTCAATTTCCAATTCTTGGACACCACAAAAAGAGCTGCTATAAATATTTTTGTACACATAGGTCCTTTTCCTTTCCTTTTTAAAAAATCTTTTTTGGCTCTATACCTAGTAGAGGTATTGCTCGATCAATAGTTTCATAGCCCTCTGGGCACAGTTCCAAATTGCTCTCCAGAAAGGTTGGGTCAGAATACCACTTCACCAAGAATGCATTTGCATTAGTGTGGCAGGCAAGTCATCTAACATGTGTGAACCTGTTTCCCCATTTGTAAAATGAGATGATTGTCTCTCACTTGCTTCTGAACTCTAACCTTCTGCATTTTAATGCCCCTTCCTATATCCTAAGATTCTGCACTCCCTAGGACATCACATAATGAGAACAGACCTTAAGGCTTTCAGACTAGTTTAACATTTGCAAAGTACTTTACCGATTTTGTTTTATTTGAGTCTCATGACAGCCTTGTGAGGTAGGTGTAATCTACTTCTCTCCCTTACATATGGGGAAACTGAGGCTTAGACATGTTAAGGGATTTTTCAGGGTCACACACCTAATATTGTCAAAGACAGGTGTTTAATCCACGTTTGTTGAGCTAATGAAAGGAAAGATATCAGGAACACTTACTCAATCCCTCGGGGTCCCCAATCAGGGTGGGGCCTGCAAAACCCTCTTCTTCTGCTGGATGACTCATTCTCTCCCCCCCCCCCCCATAATCACTGACTAGTGGTTATACATCTCTCAGTGAGGCTCCTAGTGGCTGATCCAATATCCTGATAGAGCTTGACTGGGCTTGGCTGAGAAGGTCATCTTCATGCATTCGGTTCGCTTGTGTGAGGGGTCTCAGAGATCTCAGATGGAGCTGAGATTAATGCTAGGCACAAGTTACAGTGGAAAGCTCTTTCTATGGCTTTGTTCCTTTCCATTCTTCCTTCTCAGGGAGCCCCCTAGCCCTTCATCAGTGGATTCCCCAGTTACTGTGGCTTGTGTCTTGGGCTGTGAACTAGGATAAGGACAGGAGGCTTTGATTTCAACCCTTGTTAAGGTCTGAACCAAGAACCCAGAGGGGGTCCCCCACTTAGTGCCCACCCCATTGCAGTGTTGGATTCTTCCTTTAGCAGAAATTACATTGATTGACAAAACTGTACTTGAAATAGGGATAGCATAAAGACCTAGGAATTCTAAAAATAACACTTTTCCTCTTCCTCCCCCCATAAAGCGGGGGCACCACACATCCCCAGAGGCTTGATTTAAAGCAATTAGGAACATAAGGGAACATGGAGAGTAAAAATGTTTATTCAAAAATTACTATCTATATTCTAAAAAGGGTTAGAAACTTTCTATCATGGTTAACAAGCCCTCCTTCCCCCACAGGAAAACAGTACATGTAAGCCAACAGATGAGAATCCTGGAGTGGAGGGAAGCCCAGATCCTTCCTGTTGGAGGCAGGGTACAGGTGAGCTCCTGGTGTTTTGTCTTTGTTTCCTTAGTGCTTTGCACATAGTAGATACTCAACAAAAGTTAGCTGAGCTAATGACTTTCTTACTGACATGTGAATCTGGGCCTGAGCTCCTCCCATTCTCTTCATGGAATTGGCCTCTTAAGTGGCTCTAACTTCTTGTCTCTAGTCCATGGATACCACTTCCAACAGCCAAGCCAAGCCAAGGGGCGGGGGGTGGGGGGTGCCTTGAGGCTCCCTACCCATCAGAGTGGACAGCTCCTGTCTCCTTCTCTGGTCTAGGGTTCCTAAGTCATTTGTATATTTGGGGAAAGCCTAGAACTAGCTGGTCAGGATCATGTATTAGCTGCTGATCCTCTCCTCCTACCCTATAAATTCTTTGAGGATACAAGCTATGTCTCACCCTTCACCTTGGCCTTGGTCTCCCCAGCAGGCCAATGCCCTTGGACTATAAGCACTTCACAAATGCTGGTTGGTGAATCAACAAGTTTCCTGTCAAATCTGTTGTCATTCCCTTTCTCTGAGCCCCACGTAGCCTTGCTTATTCCTATCAAACCTTCTTCATCCTAAGGTTTTTCCTTTTGTAGTTCTTTCAGTCACTGGTGCTTACTCAATCTCCCTTTCTTCTCGACTTTGGGCATCTTGATCCCCTGTCCCAGGCTAGCTGCTCCTCTCTTTTCCTAGACCCACAAGGTGAGGAGTAGCTGGTATCCACTTTGTTCCCCATGATCTCTTTCAGACTCTGCTTCCCTTGGCATCCCTCATCCCACAAACCCTGTTCCTCCTTTCAAGTTCGATCGTCTTTAGATTCTCGTCGAGCTTTTCTGTGAACTTTCCCATCTCTCCCTCCCCTCCCTGATGAGCTCAGTAACGGGTTCACCTAAGCCTTGGATTTCTTTGAGCAAACTTGGCTCCCTAGGTCCCCAATCTCTTCACCAGTGTGAACACTGGCTGCAGTTCTCCTCCCCCTGATGTAGGAGTTGTCATCCCTTCCTGGGGACAACAGGCTCTGGAAATGGCTCTAGTCTTTTCTCCACACTCTCTGCCGTGGTCTCCAGACAACCCCAGGAATAAAAGCACTGGGCTTTTTTATAATCAAAAACACTTTCCTTACACCACCCAGTTAATCAACTCTGCCCTTTGGTTAACAAGGGAAAATATGGATTTGAACTGGGACAGAGAAACGCTAGGGCAGCTTGTCATTCTTTCTATAGGCAAAAAATGTTTTAAAAATCAATATGAGTGTGAATGAAAGACTCTCTTAAAGACATAGCTGGCAACATCTGCAGGTTGTGACCACACGATGTGTGACTGAATCGAGACTGAGCAGAATTCTGATGGCTTTGAAAAGAATAACGATGGTGTGGGGGGATGTTCTATTGATCCACAGAGCACTTTAAAGGCTTGTTGGATTTTTTAAGGTCTTTTTTTTAATTGCTTATAATTCTGCCATGACAGATCCCCTCCTGGAGGTGCAGATAGATACTTCCTGTGGCTTTGCCGACTGCCTGAGTTTTTGCAAATGAAAAGATGGAAATGAGAAAGTCTCTGGTCCCTAAGCTTTCTGGCTGGCTATAAATTAAGCCATATTATCATCATCGTTATTAATAATAGCCATAATAACAATATTAACCCACACAGTATTAATGAAACACAGAGCTCATCACCCCTAGGGCAGAGATAGAAAGATGAATGCTTCATCACCAAAAAGGGAGGAAGAACATTCATCTACACTGTGAGAACTCATGAAAAATCTATCCCAAATGTCCAGAGGAGCAGACATTAACTTTACTGAGCCACAATAAAGATTGTAGGGCAGTCACCAGTCAACCAAAATTTCTTAACCACCCACTGAGTGCCAGGCATCATGGCAAGCCCTTGAAACACAAAGAAAGGCCAAAGAGAGATCTTTCAAGTCTGGGGCTGGGGAGAAGACACGAAAACCACTATGGTCACGCAATAGGTATTCTTGGTGAACTGGAGGTGATCTCACAGGGAAGGCACTAGCATCAAGGGATGTAAGGAAAGACTTTTTTGGTGAAGGAAGCCAGGGAATGCACGAGATGGAGATGAGGAGAGAGAGCATTCTAGGGATGGGTAGTGAAAAGGCAGGAAAGGGGAAAGGAATAAGCGTCCCCATTGTGTCTACTATGTGCCAGGCATACTAAGTGCCTTTTACAAATATTGTCTGATTTGATCCTCACAATTCTGTGAGGTTACTTTACATTTGAGGAAACTGAGGCTGATGAAGGTTAAATGACTTATCCAGGGATAAACAGTAAGTGTCTGAAGTTGTCTTTGAACTCAAGTCTTCCTGACTCCAGACCCAGTGCTCTGTGTGCTATGGCACCACCAGCTGTCTTTAGTAGGGAGATGGAGTGTCTCCTATGGGAACAGTGCTGGATCTCAGAGGATGTGGAGGGGTTCAATCATGGAGGGCTTAAAAGTCAAACAGAGGATTTCATATTTGATACTGTAGACAATAGAGAACCCCTGAAGTTTATTGAATGGGAAGGGGGAATGTGACATAGTTAGACTTACATTTTAGGAGGACTCATTTGATAGATGAGTGGAGAGTGGACTGAATTAGGGAGAGACTTGAGGCTGGCTAGTGCAATGGTCCAGGTGTGAGGTTAAGAGGGTCTGCACCAGGGCAGTGGTAACATCAGAAGAGAGAAGGGGACATGGAGGAGAGATGCCATGAAGGTGGAAATCAAAACCTTGGCAACAGGTTGGATATGGGAGTGAGAAAGGGAGGAATCAGGACGACGTCTAGCTTGTGAACCTGGGTGACGATCCCCTTGAATGTAATAAGGAAGTTAGGAAGAGGAGAAGGTTTGGGGGGGGAGAAAATGAGTTCTATTTTGGACATGTTGAGTTTAAGAAGTCTACTGGACATTCAGTTTAAGATATTTAAGAGGCACATGGAGGTATGAGACTGGAATTCATGAGAGAGGTTAGGGCTAGATAAATAGAACTGAGAATCGTCAGCATGGAGATGGTAATTGACTCCATGGGAGCTGATGAGATCGACAAGGGAAGGAACATAGAAGGAGAAGAGAAGAGGTCCCAGGTCAGAGCCTTAGGGGACAGCCACACTTAGTAGGCATGACTTGGATGAAGATTCAGTGAAGGAGTCCACGAGGGAGCAGTCAGACCGCTGGGAGGAGAACCAAGAGAGAGCAACATCATGAAACCATAGAGACAAGAGGGAATCAAGGAGAAAAGGGCGACCAGCAGCAGCCAAGGCTGCAGAGAGACAGAGAAGGATGGGGTCTGAGGAAATGCCATCGAGATCTTCGGAGCTATTTCAGTTGAATGATGAGGTCGGAAGCCAGATTGTAGAGAGTGAAGAAGGGAGTGAGGAGGCAGGAGGTGGAGGCTTTGATTGTTAGCAGCCTCCTCTAGGAGTTTAGCTTGACAAGGAGGAGAAACGTGGGGTGGCTCCTAGTAGGGATGGGTGGAGGAAGGGAATCAACCAGTCGACAGGGAGAGATGGGAGATGCTAGAAGGGAGAAGTGACTGAAGAAGATGGGAAGGAGCACAAGCTTCTAGAGGAGTTAGTCAGCATTGATCAGTAGAAAAACCACCTCTTCATGTGGGACGGGGGCAGGAGGCATCTGAGGATGGGAGACCAGGTGGAGGGGGAAGGAAGGGGCTCTGGGATGATGGCCCCCATTGTTCACTGACTGATGAGGCAAGACTTAGTGGTGATTGGGGTAGGGGGTGATATGGGAGCTTTTCGGAGGAATAGCTAGGTTTGGAATAGGTGTTTTGGGGAGTGGGAGCATAAATGAAAGAGTGAGGCATCTGAGAATTCCCCTGCTGCAGTGAGGGCACCATTGGGATGAGGCAGCATTTTCTCCAGCTTCCTTCTGCTGCCAGTGGGTAGGACTGAAGGCAGCAGATAGTGGGAGTGATCCAAGGCCACGAGGTGAAGTGACTTACCTAGGATTCTGAGTAGTCATCGTTAGAGGCAGGAGTTGATTCTGGATCTTCCTGAGCCCAGGCCCTGCCCTCTGTTCATACATTCACACTACCCCCCTGCTAGACCAGCCCAAAGTAGCAGAAAGCATGTGAGTGATGTGAGATGCTTAAATCCACTCAAATTGAAACTGAGCAGGGATAAAACTCCCTTGGAAAGAATCTTTGCCGTTAATGCCTGGTGTCCTGACAGCTTCACGTTCGCCCCCAGTTGTCCAGCTCGGGGCTGCCAGAGCAGTTAAGCCATTCAGCTCAGGCTCTGAGAGCCCTTATGATTTGTTCTGACTTCTAATTGTTGTGCCAGTGTTTGAGCCTAAATGTTCTATGTTCCTGACACTGTCTGAAGGGGCTTCAGGGGGCCCTCAGACAGCCTGAGGCTGACAGGGACAGATGCTCTGTATTTTTTAGAGGTTCAGTTGTCTTTATGTTCTTCCTGCTCTTTAGGCAGTGTGGTATAATGGCTAGCATTCTGGACTTGGAGTCAGAAAGATCTGAGTTCTAATCATGCCTCTGGTACTTGCTGGATGAAGGAAGGAGGCAGATGAAGGGAACAAGTATTTATACAACTCTTACCATGTACCAGGCACTGTAGTAAGCACCTGAGTGGGGGCTTGAGGCAATGGCACCAGAGAAGAGGTGCTCCAGCCCCTCAAGGGTGCCCCTAGAGCCTTGAGGGGAGATGTATACAGGCCTCACTCTCAGAGAGGAAACCCATGGAACACTTGCTGCCCATGTCCTACACTTTGCAAACTAAAGCAAAACATCTTCATTGAGTTATAATTTTGGGCTGGATTTGTGATTTTATAGGTGGAAGGAACCCCTGGTGTGGAAGCTCTGTTTGCTGATGCAGATAGCACCTCTTCTGTTATCATCTTAGAGAGTTGCTTACAGTGCTGAAAGGTGGGTGACTTGCCTGGGTTCACATGCTGGGCCTTGAACCCAGGTCTGCTGACGCTAAAGCTGGTCCCCTATACCCTACACTGCTCTGCTTCTTGAGTTATCACTATCATCATCAGTGTTCACTTATCTGGCTTTCGTGACCTTTACCCCCCCCACCTCCTTCACACTGTTCCCCACAATGGGCAGGTAGAGGCACATGTGCTTTCCCTCTCCTCCATGGGGTCCTAGATCTGGAACTGGAACCTGGATCTTTGAGACCCTCTAGACTAACCCGCTACCCATTTTTCAAATGAAGAAACTCCAGCCTGCAGTGACTTGCAGTAAAGACTAGCATTAGGACTTGAATCCAGGTCTTCTGGCTCTTTAAATGGCATCTCTTAGGCTCGGTACCTTTCCTGCCTCGACCTCCCCGCTGCATTCATTAGCTCTGCCCAGCTTGATCCTGCTTGGTCTGTGCATAGGTGTGCCCTTTCCCGAGGCAGAGGATGAGACTGAGGGTGAGGAGGAGGAGGAGCTGGGGAGGTACCACAGGCCAGAAGGGATCACAGCTCTGCCTCTCTGGCCTGATGCTGAATTCCCAGTTGGACCTTTCAGGGTTGGTGGTCCAGGAGTCAGAAAACACCTGCCCAAAAGGCCACCAGGGCTCATTCAGATTTAGCCTAATTGCAAATCTTGGCTGCCAAAGAGCCAAGTGCCGAATTGACATCAGCTGTAAATCATTCCTCCAGGAAGAGGGCGAGCCTTCCCTTGGAAGGAAGGGAAGGTTTTGGAGGGGGTGGCCCATCAGCACACCAGCTGGCTAATGAACCACTAACGGGCTTTCATTCCCCCACCCCCCTTCTTAGGGCCCTGTTCCTCCATGTACGATGATGGCAAAAATCAAAGGGAGAAATGTTGCCTTGAGATATGATTTCCATATTGGTATAGATTTTATTATACATGCTGTACAATGCCCTCCATTATCATTCTGATTATACGTTCTTTTCATTTGCACTATTGAAACATTATCTGCCACACATTCATTACATTAAGAGGAACTAGGGCCATCGACTGAAGATGAGTTGTAAGAAAGGATTTCTGTTTTTTGCAGATTGATATTTTGGGTGAGAACATTAAACAGCAAACATTATTTGTAAAGTTGTTTTTTTTGTATTTACGTAAACTCTCTCAAAGAAGGAAATAACACTGATATTTCTAACAGACAGCAAAGCCTGCGGCTAGTCACGGTAAATGATTGCAATTTCGAATTCGTGTACTATTAGGAAGTCCTGATTACAGTCTAAGTTCTTTGAGAGAAAGGAAGTCAGAGAGATGGAATAGTGGAGGGAGCCAAGTCGTGAGGAGGGCACATCTTGGGCTCAGCACACAAAGAGGCTGGAGGGCACTTTCCCATGGTGAGTAGGAGGACAGGAGGGAGGTGCCATGATTATGTCTATCTTAAAAATAATTTACATCCAAGAAATATGTTTCATTTGGTATTTGACAGACAACCTCTCAGCACTGACAAAGAGTATGGTGAAGGTGCTTTAGGATTCTATGAATGGGAGGCCCTCAGGGATCATTCAGTCTACCACCTTCCTAAAGCATGAATTCCCTTGAAAAGATGCAGCATTCAAATTTGGCTCAGAAAATGGAAATACTTTTAACTGATTCCTATGCATCTTATACTATATTCAACCCAATTCAAGAAGCATTTATTAAATGCCTACTATGCGTCAGGCAATGTGTTAGGGGACAGGGGATATAGAAATAGACATGTCCCTGCCTCAAGAAACTTGTACTCTACAAAGGTGTGTGTATGTATGTGTGTGGATGTGTTGGAAGACACAGTACTCACACATGTGTAAATACAAAAGATGTACACAGTGATACAAGGTTCCTTCAAGATGGAGGGAAGACTCAAATTTGAGAGCATCAGAAAGGGCAAAGGTGGTGCCTGAGCTGCACGTTGAAGGGAAGCTTGGGACTCAGCCAGTCAGAGATGAGCAAGGATCACCATCCACAGGGCTGGCCAGCATGGTGGAGTCAGAAGAGTGCTGTTTATCAACTTGGTAAGTAACGGACTTGAACAAGGATGGAAATAAAGGGATGTCTATTCTATAGGCTAATAATGGGTCAATATTTGGTATGAGCGTGAATGAGATAACCTGCCAAAGATGTAGCCGGGGACAGCTGTGACTTCGTGTCATGACATGCTTGGAGTTAAGGGGCCTGAGTTCAAATCCCAGCTGAGCTATTTCCTGTGGGAGGGATCCTAAGCAGATGGGCAGATGGCCTCCTCTGCAGAATGGGTCAGGGTAGGACTAGTCAACCTCTAAGCCCCTCCCAGCTCTGCCTCTGTGAGCTCCTCACTTAGTTCTTCTTCCTGTCTCACCTCAAGGCCTGCCTGTGGCATTGGCTTAAAGTATCTCTAGGGCAGAGCCAACACAAGGGGGAGGAGCATGAGTTTACCTTCACCCCCCCCCCCAGATGATCACATGATGTTCAGGTGGCAGACCAGATTCCCAACAGCTGGTGATCACAATGAAAGTAACCATGGTACTCCAGGGCTCTCATCGATGGTGACACTCCCTCCAAGGATACAGGTAGCACCTCATCTGTGTCTGCCCCTCTTGTGAGGCTCCCATCCTTGTCTCTCTTCTGTGTGCTCCAGAGAGCCCACCCAATGTGCAGGGGCCTTCCTGGAGTTCCTTTGAAGTTGTGTGGATACCAAGAGGGCATGTGGGGACTTCGAGAGAAATTCCCTTGTGTCTTCACATCTAGCTCTTTGTGTCTGAAATATGTGTCAAAGGAGCAGCAAGCTGACCCAGAGGGAACTTTTGACTTTTGTGCAGTAATAATAAATGCCCAAACGTGTCCTTAGAAAAGCAGAGGGCACCTTCTTCCATAGCTTTAGGGATGGAAAGGACCTTAAAGGCAGGGGATCATATCTTCCGAGATCTTTTCTGGTTCTAAACCTCTGACTACAGAGACTTTCTCCATACTCAATTCGATCTCTGATTTTGTCAGTGGTGGATCACCATCCTTCTGTGTCTCTCTGTATCTAATTTCCACAAGCTACTTTGAAGGATAAAATTGCTCTTCTTCAATCAGGGTGTTAATGAGCCTTGTTGAACTGCTGGACTCATCTTCAGAAGACAGAAGATTCCATGACTGGATCCATGACTGAATCCATGACTGAATCCATGCCGATGGCTCTGACCACTGGCTGGCTCACCTCCATAACACTGTGAGGAGGAAGACCCCAGTTTGGGCAGCCTTAGGAAATCAAGAGATGCCCTTTCTAGGCACCCCCATTTTGTACCTTGGCCCATTTTCTCCTTACACGTGAAAGCCTTTTAAGAGTTCCTTAATTTGCCTGATAGTGTAAAAATTAGGTTCAACTGAGCCCCAGGGGAACTGGATTCACCATTTTGAACGTTGATTTCCTTTGTCATTCATTCCAAGGCTGACAGATTTCCCCAGGAACCACCCAAACCCTCATGCTACCCCAATGGCATATCCCTGCTAAAAGTTAATTCTTCTTCTTCATTATATCAAAGACACTTAATTTTTTTAGTGATTTACTCTTCCTAGCAATTAAAGATGTGCTGATGAGAATGTCTTGTACATTGTACATACCAGATTTTTTCCCCTGTAAGATTTATCCCCTGCTCTGCTTTAAAAGTCATTCTTTGTAAGTTTTTATTCCTGCCTTGGTGACAGCATTGAGGGAATCTGGCCTGGCCTAGTGACTCTGTGGGACCATTAGAGTCTATTGTGTACATATATAATTAAGGAATTTCAAAGCCCAAATGATGGCCTTTGGGGCCCATAGCTCGGCAGTGATCATCTGTCATGTCAGCCTGCAGAGCTGCTCTGGGTTTGTTTGGGAAAGGAAATTAACATACAAAAACTTTGCTTAAAATAATGCTAACATTCAAGATGGAGCCCAGGCCAGGACAAACAAGGAATCTGGCTAAAGGCAGAATTAGGACAGATGCCCTCCCAGCTTGGCTTTTATCACCTGTAGGTGCCTCAACCAAGCTGTTTAAGATTGGATTCTACAGCTTTGGTTAAAAAGCACTTTATTGATGCCTTTTTTAAGCTTTACGTAAAGCTCAATTCTTTCTCTACACATCCCCATTATCCTCCTCAAACCTTCCCTTGTAACAAAGAAAAATAATCAAATAAGATCCACAAACACAAGTAGGATTCTTACTGTATAGACAGCATCCAGCTGACTGCCCCCTCCTCCTGAAAAGAGGGAAGTGTGCTTCCTCCTTCATCCTTTGCAACCAAGATTGGTCATTATAAATATCCAGAGTCCAGCTGGATCATTATTGGATGACATCGTTAAGATTGTCATGGTCATCTTTGTCCACGTTGCCCTAGTGGTTTTCCTCACTTTTCTCAGCATCTGGTCAGACAAGTCTTCCCAAATATCTCTCAGGTTCCCAAAGTTGTTATTTCTTATAGCTCAGTCACATTCCATGGCATTTATATGCCTCTCATTGATGGTTTCTCTGCTCCCTAATTGATGTACCCTGATTTTGTTTCCATTTTTTTTAACATGGTGGCATCTAATGGTCCTTTCTGTCTCTGATCTTCTTGGAATGTATACCCAGAGGAAGAGAACTGTGTCAAAGTGTATGAACAAGTTAGTGCCTTTTCTGGGGCAGCTGGGTGGTGCAGTGGATAGAATGCTGGCCTTAGAGTCAGGATAAACCTAAGGTCAAATCTGGCCTCAGACACTCACTGCCTGTGTGACCCTGGGGAAGTCACTTAACCCACGCTTGTCTCCGTTTTCCCCATCTGTAAAATGAGAATATCAATAGCACCAATTTTCCAAGGTGGATGTGAGTGTCAAACGAGATAAAAATGACAAAGTGCTTAGTGTGGTGCTTGGCACATAGTAGGCATTACATGAATGCTAAGTATGATCATGATGATTATCTTACATAACTCCAGAATGATTCCTATTCCTGGGTATATTATAAATTCATATTATCCAAATTCAACTGGACCCTCACTGCAACAAGGCATTCTCTTACTCCTCACTAACTGATTACCCACATCTTGCTCTGCTAGGAATATTTTACCTGAGTGTCACTTCATCTCAAAACCCCTTGACCTCAACTGCCATAATCTTCTTTCCCCTATTTCTGACAGTGAGTTTGTTCTCCTTCTGGCCCATTCCTCCTGGATATTATCTCTTCTCTGGACTATCTCCTGATTCTCCTCCTACCCTGTCTGTCCACTCCATCTCAATTTACTTTGCTGGTTGACCAGGACCTTCTACATCTTTGCTTGGTTTCATCCCCTTCCATATTCTCCAGCAGATTAAAATCTTTTTTTTTTTTTTTTAAGCAATTGGTGTTAAGTAACTTGCTCAAGGTTACATGGCCAGTCATTATTTATGTGTCGGTGCTCATTTTCTGGGGCCGGATTCGATCTCAGGTCATCCCAACTCCGAGGCCATCGCTCTTACTCACAGCGCCACCTAGCCACCCCTGCAGACTGAAATATTAATCATCTCTCCTGCCCCTTTCTAGAATCTTCAGTCTTTCCCTATCTACTGCTTTCTTTCCCATTACTTTGAAAAATATCCAAGTCTTCCCCTTTCTTAAAAACAATCACTAGACCCTACCATTGCATCAAGCTCTTGGCATATCTCTCATCCACTCTGTCAAACTTCTAGAAAAAGCTCTAAGCTTTCTCTTATCTCATTCTTCACCCCTTTGCCATCTAGCTTCTGATCTTATATCCAGCTGATCCCACTCCCTCCAAAATTCCCAATAATTTTTTAATGACCACATCTGACAGCCCTTTCTCCATTCTCATCCTTCTTAACTGCTCTACTGCATTTGACACTGTTGACCACTCATTCCACCTGGATATTATTGCTTCTCCTGCCTTTTGTTCCAAACATTGCTCTGTCCTGGCTCTCCTCCCACCCATCTGATCACTCTTTCTCAGTTTCCTTTGCTGGTACACCATCCACACCAAAAGACCTAATTGTGTTCTGTCCTAAGCCTTCCACTCTTTTCCCTCTACAATCTTTTTGGGTAACTCTTTGGTTACAAGGTCCCGGGGTCTAACCCCCATCTATATAGCAGCATCTCGTCCCACTCCAGGCTCTTCCCCAGCTTCGGCTCCACATCAACAATTTCCTGATAGACATTTCAAACTGAAAGTCTCAGCAACACCTCACGCTCACAATATCTAAACCAGAACTCATTCTCTTTGCCCCAAACACCCCCTTCCTTTAAACTTCCTGTTGCTCTCAAAGGCATAAGCATTCTTCCAGGCTCCATGTTTTAGCCTTAGCTTAGCCTGGACCAATCACTCACCTTCACTTCACACTTCCAACCAATTATCCAATTTTGCCTTTTCCACCTCCTGATGTCTTCTCACATCTGATCCCTTCTCTCCACTCACTTAAGACCACTTTAATTCAAACCCTTGTTACCATTCTTTTAGGTTATTCCAACAGCCCCCTGATAGGTCTCCCAGTCTTAAATTTCTCCTTACTCCAGTCTATCCTACCCATGCTGCCAAAACCATGTTCTTTAAATGCAGATCTAATGAAGCACCTCATTCAGCCAATTCCAGTGGCTCCCTATCACTTCCAGGGTAGTTCTCTGTATCTCCATCTCCACAGCATTAATATTTATAACTCTAAGTCATTTATTTATATCTATATGTACTTTTTCTCCCACCCATTAGGATGTAAGCTCCTTGAGAGCAAGTATTATTTCATTCTTTGTGTTTGTATCAACAGCATCTGGCCCAGTGCCTACCACATAGTGGACATTTAGTAGATGCTTGTTGACTTATGAGTTGGACCAACTCTCAGCTTTATTCACAATAGATTATTAAGCTCCTCTCTCTCTCTAACAGGGACTATTTTGTTCCATTGCTTCTTCACCTCCCCCTTTCCCCACAATTTTTGTCTATATGTGCCTTGTCACTAAGTAGACATCCAGAACAGAAAGTGATGCCACGCTGAGATAGCGCACATGACTTTGCCCTCCAACAGGGATGTTCTGTAACAATGTTATCAAGACTCTACCACAATACCATCAACCCCATTAGGTCAATTACTGGAAAGAACCCCATTTCGGTCCCCATTTTATTCCATCCTCTCTTGTCCATTAGTTAAGCAATGAATACAGAGTCTGGCATAAAGTAAAAACTTAGTAAATGTTTGTTGATTGACTGAGCGTCCCTAACATGGTTATTGTAGAGGTAGTTTGGATTCCACGAAGTTTTCTTTTTCTGAGAAGACTGGATTTTACTAATTACTCCCTGTGAGACTTTTGGCAAGTCATTCCCCTCTCTAGATCTCAATTTTCCTATATGTAACGTGAGAGGGTTCACTTAGATTTTCAAGATATCTTTTAGCTCTTAGTTCTATGATGTCAGGATTGCTTACCCTAGGAACATTGTTTTACTTGTTATTATATTTTCATGGAACCAGTTGGCAGAACTGGGTGATGTATATCTATGCTGCTGGTTAGAGCCATGTTGGAGTATACATTAGAGTATCTTGTACTTTCTACAAATGCAGTGATTTATGGCTTCATTGGTGCCATGTTTTAGGAAGGGTATTAATCATCAATATATTATCCAGAAGGGGATTATAGGAAGGAGAGGGGCCTTAAGATCCTGCCGTGTGAGGATTAACTTCTCCATGAGGAAGTTGACCTCTAATGGTTCTTCCAATTCTAAGTCTATTGTCTTATGACCTTTCAACTTCAAGAACTTGTGATTCTGACATAGCTTTAGATTTTAGAGAACTATTCTTTTCCAAAACTACAATGTTGAAATCATGAAATCTTTCCTACCATGAATATGTGTGTTTGTGTGTGTATACCACTTGCATATGTGTATATCACTTTTCACATCATTATCCTTTCCATAATGCCTTAATATTTACTGAACAACAACAACCTTGTTGCAGAGATGGTGTAAATTCTGGCATCTCCCTTTTACAGATGAGGAAAGTGAGTCTCTAAAAGGTAAAATGATTTGTTCAGGGTCAGACAACTACTCAGTATCTGAGGAGGGATTGGAACCCAGGACTATTGAGTCCAGCATTCCTCCTAGTACTATGTTACATGCATCACAGAATAGTCAGTTTTAAAAATAATAAAGACTTCCTTTGACTGTGGATGGTACAACTCAGTCCTTCCAAGGGGATTACCCAGTTTTATGGCTCAGATGACGTAGAAGAAGTTGAGCTATTTTATACAAGGGGGCAGGAAAGAGGTGAGGCTGGGGGAGGACTTTTGAATCTGACTGAAAGGATTATGCAGAAAGATGTGGTCACTAAATATGATCTTACCATAGTTAGCAAGGTGGGTTAATTACCTACATTTTAGTGAGACAGTGGGATCTTCAGTCTTGATGAGTATTGGTGATCTTTGTTGTTTCACAGGCAAAGTGTTTAAAAATGGTGACTAGAGTAAGGATTAAAAAAAAAAAAGGGTCGAGTCACTGTCCATGGTACTGAGTCACCTTCATCTTCCAACAGAGAACATGAGGAGAATATACTTTCTCAACTCCTCCCACAGTGTGCTAGTACGTCTAAGCTATCCTGTGATGAGATAGGTAAAAGAACAAAAAAATCAAATGAATCTTTTCTTGGGGGGGGGTATGGGAGGTATGATATGTCATAGGATTCAAGTTGGATGGGACCCCAGAAGTCATCTAGTTCAACAGTCTTATGTTTATTGATGAGGAAATTAAGACCCAGAACAACCAAGGTAGATTTCCAAGGTCCCACAGCTTTACAAATGATTGGGACTCAAGTCTAGGCCCTATGAAAGTGCTCTTTACACTCATGTTAAAATAGGCCAGGGAAAAATTTTCCTTAGCTGTAGTCCTAGAGTTCAGGGAGATCAATGGACAAGACTGAACTGAAAGGACAAGTAGACCAGGGGACTTCCCAGGAATACAGAAGGAATCTCCAGGAGATCAGGGTCAGTGCTACTCCTCTCTTCTACCAAATAAAGAAGATGAGGATCCCGGTTTCTCCATTGGGGGGGGTGGGGGGATGAACAAGGAAGATCCACAGAGACCAAAGGGGAGACTGTCTCCCTGAAGCTAGGGATTCTGGGTTAATGTTTCCCTTGAATTGGAGAACCAGCCTTTCATGATAATGGCATTGGATGGATGGATCTGCAGAGGGCAGGTTTCTGTTAGCCAGAGCCTTGACATTTCTTATCAGCCACCATCATTCTGATTCAGGCCAGAGAGTAGATTTGCTATGTTGTAAGAGAAGTGACCATTGGCAACAGTTGAAACCAAGACAGAAATGATTTACCCTAGACAGCAACTTCTGGAAGTCATGAACTAAGAGCTTTAAGGCCCAAATACCTCATTCTGCAAATGAGGAAACTGAGGACCAGGGAAGATAAGTGATGCCCAGAGTTACACAAGTGGCACACCTAGACCTTGAACTCAGGTCCTTTGATCACCAATCCTATTCTCAGAATTCCTGGTGTATAAAGATGCCTTTATATTGAGAAGAGAAACATGGGAAGACTCCATCTCTGATACTTGTGTGCTCTTGGGCAAGTCATTTCCCCTTGTGAGCCTCAGTTTCCTCATCTGTAAAAATGGATAATAGTTCTTGAACCATCTATTCCTTAGAGGTGATTTGGTGAAAGCATCATATATATGGGAGTTGTCATAGTTATAAGGAAAGAAGGTTCAAATCACCCTTCTTTTATCCTCTTTCCTCTCATTGTTTATGGCCATATTCTATTTTTAATGTCCAAGGCTACATTCTGCCAGTCAATACATAGAGATAAGGACAGGGACTTGCCATGCGATTTTACTGGTGCAAGGAACTTGTAGGTGAGAGAACTCTGTTTATCAATGCAATGTTTATCAACCCTTTCTCTTCAACTTATAGTCTTAGAGAGTTGCCCAGAGATTGAGTGATGAAGTGCCTTGTCCAGGGCTGCATAGCCAGGATGTGAGGGAGTCAGGGCTTAAACCCAGGCTTTCTTGGTATTGATGCTAGCTTTCTATCTACAATGCTTTGCAGTCTCTGCCTATTTGGTCCAATTTTATGGGATATTTGCGTTAGACCAGAAAAATGAATGAACTTAGAATGGTGCTTTCCATCTATTTCTAAAGAACATGGCTCACTGCTTGCATTCTTGAGTTAGGGTCTTGATGGTCCTCTTTCATGAACCCTGAGGTGGCATCATTGGCTTGTGAGATGTTGAGCTGGATATAGCCTTAGAGATCATCTGGTCTCACCCTTTCACTTGATAGATGGAGAGGCCAAAGCTCTCTGGTCTGGTCATCTGCCAAGTCTTGTTGATTCTCCCTTCCCAACACCTCTCCCAGCCTACTTCTTCTCTACTCACAGCTTCTGCTCTGGTTCAGGAGCTCATCACCTCTAGCCCGGACTAATACAATAGCTTTCTGCCTCCATGTTTCCACCTCTCCTCTATTCTCATCTCTCCACCACATAGCTATATTGGTCCCAACAAAAACCATGGCAAAGAGCACACCAGAGTGGGGATTTGAGTGACAAGGACAGACGGCCAAGCTCCAACTTCTGTCACTGCAGAAGGTTGTTCTGTGGTGGGCATCTTCATGACTGAGGACTGGACAGAAAATTCAGACAAAAACAGTCTAAATGGAAATGTGATAAGACTAATGTTTCTGTCATCAATCAGAAAGTTCAGCATAGCTACCTCATCTTGCCTACAGCACTTCCCCAGCTTCCCTTCCTCACTCTTATACTCTTAAGAAATGTGCCCTAGCACCATAAAAAGGGGGATGCTAAGAAAAGAGTGGAGGACAAGGCTGGGGAGTGAGAGGTATGTATCGTTTTGCCTATTGCCTAGTGACAATCCATCTTGGATTGTGCTAATGGAGAAAACAAGAAAATCAAAGATTCATTTTTCTTACAGTGGTACACACTGAGCATCTCTACAGGAGGCAGTCCTCAGAAGGTCAAAGCTTCATGGGCCATGAGAAATTGTCACAATGGATCGGATCATCATGGAGCACCAGACCCCATGGGAATTGTTGGACTGAATCTTGAAAGAGCAAATTGTGCTCATGGGGAGTCAGGTTGCAACTCTCCATGACCCCAGAGGAGACTCTGGGGGACTTTCTGAGGCCAGAGCTTGGCCTCTGGGTTAGCTGGGGCAGGCCTTTTTCCTTTGTTTTGACCAGAAGTAGTGGCATTTAACAGATAAGTGCACTCCATTAAAATGGATCCAGGCTTGCATTTTCCTTTGTAGGATGGGTGAGCTCACATTGCACTTTAGGACTTGGCTTCTTCATCTGTAAAATGAGGGACTGGCTTTCAAGATATCATCAGCTAGAAATCTTGTGACCATAAGTCACTTGCCCTCTCTGGGCCTCAGTTTCTCCTCTTGTAAAATGAAATGGCTAGACCAGGTGATTACCTTTCTGTTTTAAATTTAAAATTCTAGGAAAGTACAAATCTTCTGCAGTGTGTGTGTATGTGTGTGTGTGTGTGTGTGTGTGAGCAAAACCAACCTGTGTGGCCTCAGAGTTGTGGAGGGGCCCTGAGCCACACGCTCCATTTTGATATTACTTTGTAGTCATCTTGTATTGACTAATCTGTGCTCATGTTTTCCATCCATCAGAATAGCATCTCCTTGAGGGTAGGGAAGGTTTTCCTTTTTGTCTTTGCACCTTCAGAACCTAGTATGGAGGCAAGCATACAGTAGGGGCTTACTAATTGCTTGTTGAGTTGGATTGCATTGGATTCCCCACAGTGAAGAAACCTTCATCTGTCATTTTTGTCCCTGCTTGATCTTGACCTCTATCATTGAGGAAGCTTGATCCAAATCCCTTTCCTTTGTTGTTGAGTGTCTGAATGATGGTGGGAGAGCTGATTTTCTTGAAAAGAAATCCCATCTTGGGAGTTTCTCTGGAATGGTCTCATTCTGCAGAATTGGTCTTTCTTCTGGTCACAGATTTGGGATGGGACTGAGTGGTGAATACCTAGGTCACAATCAGAGAAGAGCCCACTTCTCAGGCCAAGGTGACAAGTCACAGATGCTCCAAGGGTCTTTTAGTCTCCTTGGCCTTGATGAGACTATACATCATTCCGTGCTCTTTGTGAGCATTGAATGATAAGTGCAGAATCCAAGAATGGAAAAGGACCTGAGCTGCGCATCCCCCTGCTGGGCACTGTTCAAAAGAAAAACATGAAATAGTCCTTGCCCTCACAGAGCTTACATTATCTTGGTATAGATACCACAGACATATATAAGCATATCCAGGATACAGGGAGGGGGAGGGCACTGGTTGGGTTCCCCTTAGTCCTCCCTCTCCCAGTGGGTCTGACTTTACCTGCTAAGATCCAAGAATAACTAGTGTCATCCCATTTTAACTTGCTAGGTCTTCAAAGACTTGAAAATATCTCTCTGCTAAGACATTTCTTGTCCTCAATATTTTAGAGTTGTAAATCATAGCTCTTGCTCTTGGGGACAAGTCAGGTGAGGCAGGCTAGATGATGATGATAGAGATCATGGGCAGACCCCTCAATCTGATGCAGTTGGTTGGGGAAGTGTGGCTCATCTCCTTCAAAGTCTGGTACATGTCCTCATGCTATGGGAGGAGAGAGAAGAAGGTGGTCCATGAGAGCAGGTTACAATGTTGAGGTAACTGGGAAGGTGGCATCCTGGGCTGGGTGAGGTGCTATGGATGGTCATGTTTCAGATATGGGAACCAGGGAGTGTGAAATATGGAGCTGATGAAGGACCTGAGCCATGGGGATGGTGAGGTGGAAGACCACCTACCCCTGGATGTTGATTCCCTGGGTTAAAACAGAAATTGGTCTCTTTACCTACTTAAAAAATCACTCTGGAAGAGAAAGACCTTGGGGTTTCTGGCCAAAACAGAGTTACTATTTACATTCACTCTGAGCCAATCAGGGCCCAAACAGGGACCTAGTGGGGCTTGGCCTGGGACCTATTGTTGGCCAGAGTGATTTGGCTCTAAGGTAAGGTTCTTAAGGGAAAAAACAAGGTTTCAATGATCAAAATTTACATTCCTTTGGGCAGAGCACCTTCGGGTAAGGTATGATACCCTATGTGGATAGAGGGAATGGAAAGAAAGAAACAAAGGAAGGAAAGAAGGGAGAGAGGAAGGAAGGAAGGAAGGAAAAAAGGAAGGAAGGAAAGAAGGAAGAAGGCTGTGTTGCCCAGCTGGTCAGTTCCAGTTGAGTCCCTAGTGGGGCAGCTCCTGTTTTCTACTCACAGTGGTTGTTGTTTGTCTTTCATTCTTGAAGAGGACCATGACATCGGGGAGGTGATGCCATGAAATGCAAGAAAATTGTATATAAGTGAGGCAGGGCTGTGCAAAGTCACCAGCCTCACTTTCTCCTCCAGAGCCATCTGGGTACAGTGGCAAGATATTGATCAGGCTGGCTGTTGGTTAAGCTCTCATCAATAACCTCAGTTCCTTAAACCAATCAACTTTAGGGTGCTTTTAGATCCCCTTATTATCCTACCAGATCTTTTCAGAACATGCTCCAGCTAGTCAATGTTTCTGCACCTCCTCTTTCACTCTTAAAAGATAACACTCAGGGGGTGGCTAGGTGGCGCAGTGAGTAGAGTGCCGGCCCTGGAGTCAGAAGGACCTGAGTTCGGATCCGGCCTCAGACACTTAACCCACACAAACAAAAACCTAGCCGTGTGACCTTGGGCAAGTTACTTAACCCCAATTGCCCTAAAAGGGGCGGCTAGGTGGCGCAGTGAGTAAGAGCGCCGGCCTCGGAGTTGGGATGACCCGAGATCAAATCCAACCTCAGAAAATGAGCACCCACACATAAATAATGACTAGCCGTGTAACCTTGAGCAAGTTACTTAACCCTAATTGCTTAAAAAAAAAAAAAAAAGGTAACACTCAGGATAGAACACCATAGTCTAAGGGTTATGTGATTAGGGCAGACCCCAGTGAGCCCACCCTCTCTCTTTTTCTATTCTCCTATGTGAAAGGAGGTTGCTTTTTCCAGGTTTATTTTTTTCCATGAAGGCCTGAAACCAATAAATCTCCTCATTTCCTCCTCTCACTTCAGGTGCTGACTTCATAAATATTACTCTGGTCTTGTTATATGATTGTGAGTCACACACCATGACAGTTTTTGAGGAAAGGAACATGAGGATTTTTCAGGGGGCAATGAAGGTGCATGGCTGGCACAATCAGTTACCATGTATAGCAAACAAGGGGTTCCATGGGCAGTGGAAGGGAGAAGGGACATCATCCATGGGGAGTGAAGGATGTCACTATCTAGGACAGAATGCTCATTTTGGTGATGGACAACCAGGTTGTTGTTTGGTATCCTCATGATGTAAGAGAAGATGGGGAAGGTCCAGCATATTGGATGAATTGGATTGGTGAATTCGTGGAAGGATGTATATGAAAGTCATGTAGGATGGGCAGGCATGGACGAATTCCTGGACCATTCCCAGTGCTGAAATCAATCACTCAAATTAATCAATAAGAATTTATTGAGCACCTATTTCATGCCAGACATAGACACTGGGGGTATAAAGGGAAAAATGAAAGAATCCCTGCCCTCAGGGAACTTACATCCTGATGTCCATTGATGGAGTTGAGGATTTGACATAATAACCATTTCCTGGATTCAGTACCTCCGTGGTCTTTGAAGCCCAGAGACCTGAAGACTGGATGACGCATTTCTCTGGGCTGCTTCTCTCTGGGCTTCTCCACTTGCTACTTAATATTTCATTTTGTGCTAATGGCAAAGCAAAAGCTAAATTAGACTCCAAAGGTAAATATACGCCCGGAAAGCCACCAAATTAACAATATGAAAGAGGGATTGAGTTGTTAATCAGGTGGCAGTGTTTCAAAGGGAGTCGGCAGAATTTTCCAATGAAAAGATGACTTCAGCAGAGAAATTAATCTTTTGTATAGGAAGGAACGAAAGTCATTAAATGTCATTGTCTTATTTTAAAAGCAGCAATATCCTGTCTGATTGCAAGTGCTTAAAGTAGGATGATTAAACAGAAGCCTTATCTCAGTGTTCCAAGGAGAAAATCAGAGAGAACTTAACCAATTATGGATGAGAGACAGAACAGGAAAACTTGGTGAGGTAAGTTGTCTGGGAACCTTTTACAATCTTCTGTACTTAGAAATATATATGATAAACACTTGGGAAGGAAAGGCTCTTAACCCTACACTGAGAATTCTAGGAGGTTCATGATTGAGTGACAGGTTAGGTCCCTTTGCCTTCGCTCAACACTTCCCAAAGCTGAGAGATTTTGACATATGGGAGGTACTGTCAGAGGAATTCTGGCCAGGGCAAACTTCAGTTGGGCCAGTACACCCTAGTTGGTTGCAGTTGGACCAGGTGACTCTAAGAAGTAGACAGAGGGAGGAGAGGTACCAAGTTGAAAGCAAGCCTGAGAGAGGGCCATAATCCTCTTGGTCCTTTGAGGACTGGGCAGGCAAAAGAATGGGGATGTTGGGGGCAACTAGGTGGCATAGTGAGTTGAGTGCTGGCCCTGGAGTCAGAAGGACCTAAGTTCGGATCCGGCCTCAGACACTTACCACACACAAACAAAAAAGCCTAGCTGTGTGACCTTGGGCAAGTTACTTAACCCCAATTGCCCTCCAAAAAGTGAAAAAAAAAAAAGAATGGGGATGTTGACTCTAGAGCAAAGTCCTGGTCACCATACCTTAGCTAGAGGGCTGCTATTTTCTTAAGTCTCCTGGATTTTGAGAACAAGGCTTGTTTCATTCCTTAGCAGTTCTCTCTTGATAGAAAAGTCATTGTCATTTTACAGTGATACACCTGTGTCTGTCTTTATGCTGATTATCACCAATGCTAAAATGGTTGACCATGGAGTCCAGGCTAGGTGGAGAGACAAAGGCAGAAGGAGCCTTGCCAGGAGAATATGGAAGAGTTTGGAATAAGGACAAAGAGAGGGTTCAGTAGGGGTGAAAAGTGAGAGGGAATAAAGTGAAAAGGCTGTCATCTGAAGGCAGTTTCAAAATTTGAGACCTTGGAGGTGGATATATTCAAAGCAATAGCAAGGCTCAAGGTATGGATGGTTGAATTTGAGGGGAGACAACCATTCAGAGTCATCTCCACCCTTCTAATTTTCTGGTAAATACCATTAATTGGTTCTCTGGTCTCCCAAGTTCAAATTCTGCTTGACTTTCATGGTCTACTCTATTTGGCACTACATTACCGCCAATACTTCAGGGGAGCCCATGGATGTGAGCAGTCCCTCCACTGTTGGCTGATTGCAACTCATTCATTCCTTCTCATCCTGTACCATGAGATGGGCCTCATTCTTTTTTTTTTTTTTTAGGGCAATTGGAGTTAAGTAACTTGCCCAGGGTCACACAGCTAGGTTTGTGTGTGTGTGTGTGTGTGTGTGTGTGTGTGTGTGTGTGTGTGTGCGTTAAGTGATGGGCCTCATTCTTGGTCATGCCCCCAGTTCATCCTGCCAAGAGGGTCTACCCAAAGTGCCAGAGTCCTTCCTTTTTCTAAGTCTTATAGCATGGGCATAGCCCTTGGGCTATCCCTCTCTTGGAATGATTCTTGTGTGCACATCCCAGGGCCAGAAGCAGAGTAGGAACTTATCAAATGTTTATTGATTAATTTGTTGAAGAGCACTAGAGATCATTACTTGACAGACATTAGTGATTTTAAGTTGTGCTGGATGTAGTGATATCAATGGACTTATTTAAAATGGTTGGTCCCACTTTATAGACTAGGATATACTTAAGCTAAGGAAAAAAAAGAAATCTTATCATTCTATGACCGTTAAAGTTTCAATTGATCTGGCCAGTTTCTGGTTTGGTCATCTAAAGTTCAGATAAAATAAGTGATTTTCAGCCTTTCATGGACTGTTGGAACAATGGGAGATCCCTTAATGACTGCTGAGTCTAACCCCTTCACTACACTGCCTGAGGAGACTGAGTCCCAGAGGGAGGTCATAGGACTAGTCAAAATCAGCCTCCAATTCAATTTATGTTTTTACTTTCCCCCTTTTGAAAATGCTAGTATTGGGCCAGATACGCTTAGTGTTTATGTGTTTTCTGAGTAGCTGTTTGCATAGGAGGGTGGCCCAATGTTGACCATTAGACTTGAAATCCAGAGAGTTGTATTCTAGTTCTGGCCTTGGCTACTTCAACTGGCCAGCCTTGGTTGGACAAAGAGCTTCAGCTCTCAAAGTCTCAGTTTCCTCACCTGGGAAATAAGAAGAATCACATGAATTATCTATCTCACCATATTGTTATGTTTCGTTGTCTGAGTTTGTGTCATGTTGGGTGTGAGCAGTTCTTGTTACTGTTAATGGATGTACTTCCACCCTGCAATGCATCTGTGGTCCCATGGGCCAGGACATTCCTTCCAGTCCCTGGTGATCTCAGCCCATCCTCTCTTTTTCACTGGGTACATTCTTTTTTGTGTCTTTTTGTAAATTGGACATAAATCGGACCCATTACTGAACATCCATCAAGAATTAGGTATAATGATTTCCACATGCTTCTCAACAAGGATTAGCCCCACTTTAGAGACTGAGACACTCAAATCTTGAAGAAAAAGCCAAGTCCACAGAGAAATTGGGCAGAGCTCAGGGAGAAACCCTAGTTCTCCTAATGGTTCCCATATCTTTACTAACTGAGGCAGGCTCCTTTTCATGGAAAAGGGGAGAATAGTTCATCCCCACTGCTCAAGTATATCCCTCTTGACTAGAAGTTGATGGTGGGGGCTGAGAGAGAGACCTATGTTTGTTTGCCGCCCCCCCCCAGTAGAACCTCTGGATGCTTATTGAGAGCTGTTAATAAATAAACCACTCAACACTTCACCAAGTATTCATTTTCAGCAGTCATTCATTTGTCTTTAAAGTGCTCTAAACAAGCATTCAGAGATGCTTTTCCTTCTGCTGACAGCCAAAGGAGCCCTTCAGAGGGAAAATGCATGGAATTAAAAATGAATATACTTCCTCTTTAAAGGCAGGGGCAAGGGCAAGAGCAGTGCATTGGTAGAAACTTGAATAAATAATAGTATTTTTATCGACCCTTCCTCTAAAATAAGCAAATGTCATTTTAGCCATACCTTTTCTTCAGAGAACAGAGGATTTTAATGTAAAACATTAAGGAGTATCTCATTCATTAGCTGAAACAAAACCTTAACCCTTGATTAGAAACGTCCACATTGGGAGTGTTGACTGAGACAAGGTCCTGGTGTGAAATGCAAACGTCCCCCCCTGAAACTGTAAGCATATTTTTATTTATTCATATCTACCAAGGTCTAAATCAAGAGAGAATCTTTTTTTTCTTAAAATAAATTTTTTGTTGGTACTTTTTGTTTCTACATCACATTCCCAATGTATTCCTCCCACTTGCCCTTCCCATAAGCTATTTCTTATCAAAAAGAATAAAGAAGAGGAAATAAACATCTTGGCAAAACTAACCAATGTATAGAACAAGTCTAACGTTATCTGCAATGCTCCAAGCCCCCAGCTCCAACTTCTGCAAAGAGCTGAAAGGTGTTATCTTTCCATGGTTCTTCTTTGGGGCCAGCCTGGATCATTAGAATTCCACAGAGTCCAGTGTTGACTCTTTTGGGCTGGTTCTTTCTTTTTGCATGGCTGGGACCTGTGTGTGGATATTGTTATCATGTGTCTCCTGACTTAATTTTGTTGTCGAGTCATAGAACTCTTCTCACAAGGTTGTGACAAAGTTAACCTAGAAAGTAAAAGTATGTGTAGAATTAGCTAATGGCTTTACTTCCATGGAGGTATTCATTATCTTTCCCCCCAAACTGCCACTTTTCCTGACTCCTCTATTTCTTCAATGACAACCTCCGGTCACCCAGGTTCTTAATTTCAGAGCCATCCTTGACTCCTCATCTCTTTTACCCTCTACCTGTCCCTGTCTCCCTGTTTCCACAGCCAATGCCCCATTTTGGGCTCTCATCACTTCTTGCCTCAACTATTATAATAGTCCCTTAATTGGTCTTCCTGCCTCTGGTCTCTCTCTCTCTCTCTCTCTCTCTCTCTCTCTCTCTCTCTCTCTCTCTCTCTCTCTCTCTCTCCCTCTGTGTCTCTCCCTCTCTCTGTCTCTGTCTCTCCCTCTGTCTGTCTCTCCCTCTCTCTTTCTCTCTCCCTCCCTCCCTCCCTTCTTCTGTGTCTCTCCCTCTCTCTGTCTGTCTCTCCCTCTCTCTTTCTGTCTCCCTCCCTCTGTGTCTCTCCCTCTCTCTGTCTGTCTCTCCTCTCTCTCCCTCCCTCTGTCTCCACCTCTCTATCCCTGTCCCCATCTCTCTGTCTCTGTCTCTCTGCCTCACTGCCTGTCCCTCCCTCCCTCTCTTCCTTTCTATTTCTTTCCTTCCTCCTTTCTTTCTTTCTTTCTTTCTTTCTTTCTTTCTTTCTTTCTTTCTTTCTTTCTTTCTTTCTTTCTTTCTTTCTCTTCCTTCCTTCCTTCCTTCCTTCCTTCCTTCCTTCCTTCCTTCCTTCCTTCCTTCCTTCCTTCCTTCCTTCCTTCCTTCCTTCCTTCCTTCCTTCCTTCCTTCCTTCCTTCCTTCCTTCCTTCCTTCCTTCCTTTCTTCCTTCCTTTCTTTCTTTCTTTCTTTCTTTCTTTCTTTCTTTCTTTCTTTCTTTCTTTCTTTCTTTCTTTCTTTCTTTCTTTCCTCTCCTATGTCAGGTAATTACAGGAGAAATACAAGTTTTATAAACTCTGAATTCCTCTTGGGTGAAACATTTACACTTTCCTCTTTCCAGCAACAGCTCCATTTTCTCACCTTCATGATGGCCCTCCACTCCACTGGGTGTCCCTGGGTTGACTTCAGGAACTGTTTTAATCTGAGTTCTAGTGTTGACTTCCACACAGACTCATTATGTGTCCCCAGGTAAGCCACTTCCCCTCTGTACCTCAGTTTCCCCATCTGTTTTAATGGGGACATTGGTGAGGAGGCTATCTGAATAAGTAACACATGTTGCATGGTGTGCTTTATGAACTCCACTGGGGGTATAGGAGCATGTTACAATAGAAATGAAAGGAATAATTATGATGATCATGATTTCCTGATGTGTTTCTTTCCCTGGGCACCTAATGAGCTAAGGTTCTCCCCACCCCCACCCCACAATGCTTAACTCCCCCAGTTCTTTAGGCTTCTTAAATTCCATCAGTTGTCCATTATTTCCAGGAAGAATGATCTGAAGCACCCGAACCTTCTGAATTTGTTGTCCTTTGTTATGCTGGAAGCCACTGTTGGAGACTCCCCAAACTCCTAGGCTGGGGCCCAGGCTGACTTTCCTTTGTTCCCAGTCTCTCATTTTTTTCCCAGGACTGCCCAGGCTCATCTATACAGCCTTCTCCAAACCACAACAATGGCATCTGAAACAGTGCAAATATCTCTTTCTATCCTCAGAGTCCTGTAGGAATAGCAAACCCTGAATAGATGGAGCAGAAGGCCACCCTCCATGGGGGCATCTCAGGAAGGAGGCCCCCAGCCAAGGCTGAAAAAGCTTGGGTGGATTTCCCAAGCTCTCCTGCTGGCCTAATGCTACTCTGGGAAAAGAGGGAGGCAAATGGCCTTCCCTTCCCCCTCCTCCCAATATCTTCTCCTGTTCATTAAGTAGTGTCTCAGTGGCCAAGAAAAATTAACTTGCCTTCCTCTACCCACAGAACCTTGTTTGTTTATCCCTGGTAATATTTGGAAATGTACGATTACCAATACTCCCAGAAGCAAGAAGTAATTCTCCTTCACCTTGCTTGCTCAGAGAGAAGACAGTGGATGTTGGCATCTGTCCTAGGTGCTGATGGATGAATAGTCCCATCAAGACTCCCCAAGGAAAGACTTCCCCTCTGATGAACTGGGGCAGCCTAGGGCCATAGGGCTAAGTTGATGGAGCTTAGGGGGAGCTTGGAGATCATCTAGTCCATCTCCCTCTTCTTCCAGAGTAGGAAGCAGAACCAGAGAGGCTAAGAGACTTGACTGAAGTCACTCAGAAGTTACTACTGTGCCCAGACTTCATACTCAGTCTTCTGGTTCACACCTGCTTATTTAGTTCAAACTCATGGACTCTCAGAGAATGATTTGGAGACCACTGGTCTTCTGGGAAGTCCATGGATTAGTCTCTGGAAGTTGTCATGATCTGGTCAGCTTGATGGCTTTGTTTTTGTCATAAATAATGATGAGGACTTGGACTTTTGATTTCATTGGTTTGGGGACCTCTCAGTGTGGAAGCTTTTTTCACTGATGCAGATCACTATTCATGTGTAATTCTTACTTTTAAAGAGTTGCCCAGGTAGAGATTAAGTAGCTTGTTCATGCTCACACTACTAGTATAGGCAAGAGACCTATGGCCTTGAACCCTGGGACTTCCTGACTCTGGGGCTAGCCTTCTGCTCAGGAAGAGTTATAGAGTTAGCTGGGGAGGCAGGTCCCAGTGCCCAGCTAGATCACCTCTCAGCTCCAAGTTCTGCGAATTTTCTTCCAAGAGGCTGTAGTTTATTGGTACTAAATTAGACCATGCCCAGAAGCCCCACAAAGCCACCCTGAGGGCCTCAGGTTTGGTTTTCAACATCTGTCTATATAGAATTCTTCAGCTTGAGGCATGACCTGAGATCTGCCAAGACAATTCCTGATTTCAGCATAATTCAGGACACACCTGGGTTTTTCAGACTTTAGCTCGACAGATTTAAAGCCATAATTCATCTGACCCAATCCCCTGTCCTGAGGCCCAGAGAGGAGAGAAGGACTTGCTTGTATCCTACCAACCCAGAGCTTCTAATTCTATGGCCTGAGCACTGACCACTACACAACATTGCCTGTCCTCATCGTTAGCTGGACCCCAGCAGTAACATGTGTTGGGGGAATCAGGTGACAAATGATGGGCATTGTTCCTGTCTTGTCCAATTTCAAGCTTCATGTGCGTTTGCCCATCCAGCCCGCCGGTCACTCACTTCCTGGGGCCCACTCTGTTTCTCCAGACCCAAATGGGTGAGCTGTTGTTTCCATGACAACCACTCATCTGTGGTTATTGGAATGCTTGTCACCATGAAGGCTGAAGCAAGCTCATGAAGCTGCCATGCCTCATCCTTACAGCCTTAATGCAGCATCTTATTGTACTGTCTCAAGACAGGAAGGGACCTTAGAAAGCATTTGCCAAAGCTTCCACGAAAGGCTTTACAGCCATTTTGTTCTGACCTCCCTTTCCCCTCCCCCTTCCCTCCTCCCCAGTATAATGTACTTCTAGAAGATGGACTTTGGTTTGGTACAAAAGTATTTCTTATTCCCCTTGCCCCTCCCCCCACCCCCATTGTTAGGGAATAAGCTCCTAGCTCTGTGTCTGTTTTTTGCCCTGTCACCTTGAGGAGCCGAAACACACACACACACACACACACACACACACACACACACACACACAGATACACACACACACCACACACACACACACACACACACAAACTCACACACTCACACAAACTTACACACACTCATATACACACAACACACTCACATACACACTCACACACACACACACACACACACACACACACACACATACGCATACCTTACAAGTCTAGCATTGTTCTATAGGGTTGAAGTTACTGGAATTTTGAGCCCTTGATAAGTACTATGTCAAAAGTCATTAAAAAAATGTGTTAAAGGACAAAAGTCAATCTATCAAACAGCAACTGTGATCCCATTCAAGCCCTTATATTTCCATTAAATTCCCATCCATCTTCCTTCTGGCTGATTTGTGGAGTCATGGCTTGGACACTTGGCTTCCTCAGTACAATGAAGGCCCCCAACTCCCAGCTTCAGCTGTGACCTGTGTTCTAGTGCTCCAGCAGCTCTAGCTTTGTGACTGAGACCACGGCTTATCATCTCTTCCCATGTCACTCAGCAGGCTGCTTGGCTACGCCTTCCATGGGCCTCACCCTCCAGAATTGTGTCCCCTTATTCCCAATGGAGCATTTACCCCAGTGGGGTTGACAGAGACCCCCCAAGCGGCTTCTTCTAAGTCTCTAGGGACTAAAGATTTTCTAAGTCTTTTAACTTCAAGTGGATGTCAGAGTAGAGCTTAGAATGGCGCTGGGCACCCCTCATTCTAGTTCCATGACTGCCCAGTCACACATAGAACCAACATGGAGGAGTCATAGGATCATACCCAGAAGGCATCTCAGAGGCTATCTCGCTCAAACCTCTTATTTTACTGATGGAGAAACTGAGGCCCAGACTGGCCCAAGGTTGACCAGCTGAAGGGGCCAACCCAGGACATCTGATTTCAAAGGCAATGCTCTTTACATTGAATCATGGCTGTTATACCATTTTTTTGTGTGTGCAAAAGAAATCATTGGTATTATACTATACTAAACTCTTTGGGCTTACTAAATTCATTTATCCATTGCCTTCCAGTTCACTCACAATTTTGATTCTTAGCTTAGAGTATTCCATGATTCATAGTCATACAGAATTATTGGAAGAACACTGATGTATAAATACAGGGAGAGGGTTTAGGAGGAAAGATAATGAGTTCCATTTTTAACATATTGAGTTTAAGATGTCTCCTGGACATCTCATTTAAAATGTCTGGAAGGCAGTTAGAGATGGGAGATCAGAAGGCAACAAAGAGACTGGGGCAGGAAAGGCAGATTTAAGGAACACGAGCACATATAAGAAATAACAAGCAGGATGATTTCAGAAAATCTGGAAAGACTTACATTAACTGATGCAAAGTGAAGTGAGTAGAACCAGGAGAACACTGTACATAGTAACAGCAATATTGTATAAAGATGGGGTGGCTAGGTGGCACAGTGAGTAAGAACGCCGGCCTGGGAGTTGGGATGACCTGGGATTGAAACCGGCCTCAGAAAATGAGCACCCACACATGGGTGGCTGTGTAACCTTGAGCAAGTTACTTAACCCCAATTGCTTTAAAAAATATTGTATAAAGATCAACTGTGAATGATTTACCTATTCTCAGCAATACAATGATACAAGACACATGATGAAACATGCTATCTGACTCCAGAAAAAAAACTGATATTGTCTGAATATAGACTAAAGCATACTATTTTCTCTTCCTTCCTTCCTTCCTTCCTTCCTTCCTTCCTTCCTTCCTTCCTTCCTTCCTTCTTTCCTTCCTCAAGTCTTCTTATACAAAATGACTAATATGGAAATGTTTTACATGATTGCACATGTATAACCTATATCAGATTGCTTACCATCTCAGAGAGGTAAAAGGAGGGGGTGGGGGAGGGATTGAGTTTGGAACTCAAAACATAAAAAAAAATTTAAGAAATTGTTTTAACATGAAATTGGGTAAAAATAAAATATTAAACAAATAAAACTATAGGAGATACCAGTTTGCCTTGGCAGAAAAAAAGAAACATGACCATTGGTAATGGAATCCATGAAAACTGATGAGATCAACAAGTGAAGTAGAGGGAGAAGGGAAGAAGGTCCAGACCAAATTCCTGAGGTACATCTACAGTTAGTGTAAAAGAGTGAGGAAGATCCAGCAAAGGAGATAGAGGAGTGGTCATAGAGGGAAGAGGAGAACCAGGAGAGGGGTGTCTTAAAGTCTAGGGAGAAGAGACTATTTAGGAGAAGAGGGTGAATAACAGTGTCAAAGGCTGCAGACAGGTCAAGGAGAATGAGGATTAAGAAAAGGCCATTGGATTTGAAAGTAAGAGATTACTGGTAATTTAGGAAAGAGCAGTTTTGGTGGAATGATGAGGTTAGAAGAAAAATAATAAAGGCTTAAGAAGAGAGAGAGGAGAGAAAGTGGAGGAACATATCATGGATGGCCTTCTTAAGGAGTTTAGCCCCAAAGGGCAGGAGAGATATAGGACAATAGTTAGCAGGGATGGAAGGATCAAGTGAGGGGTTTTCTTTTGGAGGATGAAGAAGACATGGACATATTTGTAAGCAGTATGGAATGAGCCGGCAGAGAGGGAGAGATTAAAAATAAGTGAAAGAGTAAGGATGACAGAGGGGGGGGGGAATCTGCTGGAGGAGAGTGGATGGAATGGGATTGCTTGTGCAGGGGTTAGCCTTGGTGAAGTGAGGCCATCTCTTCATGTGAGACAGGTGAAGGAGGGGAGAGGGGCAGAAGCCACACGAGTGATGGGAGATGAGGAGGAGGGGAGGAGAGGAGGCTCATGGTGAATGACCTGAATGTTTTGTATAAAAATGAGTCAAAGATCTCAGTTCAGAGAGTAGGAGGAAGGGGAACCATGGGAGGTTTGAGGATGGATGAGAAGGTTTGGAAAAACCTCTGTGGTAAGTGATAGAGTGATCTGATAAGGGGGGGGGTATAATAGGATTGCCAAGCAGCAGTGAGGGCCCAGGTGAAACTGTGTAACATAAATATTTAGTGGACCCAGTCAGAACAGTTGTGGGATTTTCTCTGCTTCAATTTAGCAGCAGGTGTTTGGAGCAAAGGCCACAAATTTTTATGGTTGCTCTTGTTCAGTCATGCCTGACTCTTCATGACCCCATTTGGCATTTTCCTGTCAAAGATATTCATTGGAGTAGTTTGTCATTTCCTTCTCCAACTCATTTTACTGATGAGGAAAGTGAGAGAAAAAGGTTTAATAATCTTGCCCAGAGTCACACAACTAGTAAGTGTCTGAGGCCAGATTTGAATTCAGGAAGATAAGTCTTCCTGACTCCAGGTCTGGCACTCTATCTGCCCCTTAGCTATTTCTAAAACAAACCATAGAAAAGATGAATTGGAGATAATCACCAGAGGGAAGGCATTAAGATAAGAAGGAGATAGTACTTTAACTGAGATTTGAAGGAAGAAGTCAGAGAATCCAGGAGGCAGAGGTGAGGAGGAAGGAAGTTCCAGGCCAGGCATGGGGGACAGCCAATGAAGAGATGGATTATCTTGTGTGAGGAATGGCAAAGAAACTAGTATCTCTGGATTCCTGAGTCCATGGAGGAGAGTAAGACATAAGAAGACTGGAAGGTAGGAGGGGACTGGGTTATGCGCCTGGTCAAATCACTTAAGTTCTTAGTCTGTATTCAGGTAATATCAGTTCTTTCTTTGGAGGCAGATAGCATGTTTCATCATGAGTCCTTTGGGATTGTCCTGGATTTTTGTATTGCTGAGAACATCTAAGTTATTCACATTTGATCATTGTACAATATTGCTGTTAATGGTTACAATGTTCACCCGGTTCTTCTTACTTCACTTTGTATCAGTTCATGTAAGTTTTCCAGGTTTTTCTAAAATCATCTTGCTTGTCATTTTTTATAGCACAATAATATTCCATCACAATCATATACCACAACTTGTTCAGCCATTCCCCAACTGATGGGCATCCCCTCAATTTTACAGTTCTTTACCACCACAAAAAGAGCTGCTCTAAATGTTTTTGTGCAAAGAGATACTTTTTTGAAAAAAAAATCTCTTTGGGATACAGCCCTAGCAGTGATATTGCTGGGTTGAAGGGTCTTCACAGTTTTATAGCCCTTTGGGCATAGTTCCAAATTGCTCTCCAGAATGGTTGAATCAGTTTACAACTCCACCAACAGTATATTACTGTCTCAGTTTTCCCATATTCCCTTTAACATTTATCATTTTCCAAACTTTTGGAAAAAAACTCATTATTTGACAAAAACTGTTGGGAAAACTGGAAAACAGCATAGTAGAATCTAGGTATAGACCAACATCTTACACTGTATACTAAGATAAGGTCAAAATGGGGAAATGATTTAAACATAAAGGGTGATACCATAAGCAAATTAGGAAAGCATGGAATAGTTTACCTGTCAAGTCTATTGATAAGGGAAGAATTTCAGACCAAACAAAATATAGAGTACTAGGAAATGTATTAATATCATATTATTTAATTTTATTTATTATAAATTTATTAAATTAAATTAATTTAAATAAATTTTAAAATTCAAATAAATAGAAATGAATTTATTTATTTCATTAATATTAATTATTGCTTAATAATACTAATATAAATTAATATATTAATAAATATTAGAGAGAATTATGGAATGTAAAATAGATAATTTTGATTATAAAAAATTACAAAGTTTTTATACAAACAAAACCATGACAACCCAAATTAGAAGGAAAACAGATAACTGGGAAAAATTTGTAAAATACTTCAAATAAGGGCTGAGGACTGCTGAAAGGATCTCAGCTTGGGGGTAATATGTTTTCTCAAATATATAGAAAACTGAATCAAATTTATAAGAATACCAGTCATTTCCAACTGATAAATGGTCAAAGGATATGAACAGGCAGTTTTCAGAAGAAGATATCAAAGCTATCTATAGTCACATGAAAAAATATGGTCTAAATCACTATTGATTAGAGAAATACAAATTAAAACAACTCTGAGACTGAATTACCTCATACCTATCAGAATGGCTAATATATCACTTAAATTCTCAACACTAGCTCCACTCCTGACCCTTACACCCCCTCTTTAAGACTGTAAGTTACAGATGAATTACTTATCCATGTTGGTAGAAGGTTTTTGTCATTTAATTTTGCGTTATAAATACAATGGCTTTAGTGAAAACAACAACACCCTGAACATTTCAATATGCAAAGAACAGAGAAGGTGGATCATATGTGACACTGTGAACCTTTACTAGGTATTGTTTCTTTGAACGTCTGTATTACATTTAACCCTGGTGGAGATGGCCTTCCACTGAGGTCTCCCAGTCAGCTTAGAGACAGCCTTCCCTAAGCAAGAAAACTGCTCTGCCCATCACAGAATCTTATAAACATTGGAGAACACTGGAAGGGATCTCCCTGGCCATCCTCCCTTGCCCATACAGGAAAAGAATCACTACTGTAAGATACCCAAACCTGGGGGATGAGCCTTTCCTGGAAGACCTCTAAGAAGGGTTCCCATGTCTGCATCTTCCTCCAAATCTCCATGTCATTTTTTTTAAGTTTTTAGGATGATTATTTTTATTTTGAGAAAGCTGTGATAAATACCGCCTGCCCAAATGGAAACTGGTTCTTCTGTTGTCTGTTTTTCTTTTTTCTTTTTTTTTTATATCCTTGTCTCTTTTCTTTATTAACTTCTGTTTTACATCATTCATTTCCGCCAGATTTTGAGTTACAATCATTTTCCCCCTGTTATTCCCTTACCCAACCTCCCAGAATAGCAGTCCCACAAGATATCGCTTCCTCCAATCTGCTGTCTCCCATACCTTCTCCCATACCCCCTTCGACTTTTCCTTTAGAGGAAGGTGAATCTTTGTGTCCCAATGCCTGCACATCTTATCTCCCTATTACAAGCAAAAGAGTATTAATAACAGTATTTATATATATTTGAAACATTTAATGTTAAGACCTCGAATTTCAGATCCATTTCCTTCCTCCCTTGTCACCCATTCCCTCTGGGGAGATAAGTAATTCAGTATATGTTGTACATGTCTAGCTATGCAAAACATTATCATAGTAGATATATTGTACAAGGCTGCTTATAATTCCTCCCACTCATCCCACCCCCCACCTGGTCCATTCCCTACATGATCCTGTCCCTCTTCTATAGTGGGTACTTCCAACCTCCCCTCACCCCAAGGATGCCCTCCCATCCATCATCCCTCCTCTCATCCCCCTTCCCCCTATCCTGCTGCAGGTTGAGATATCCCATTTAGTATGTATGTCATTCTCTCCCTGAACCAAACTCAATGAGAATGCCTTTTTGCCTTCCTATAATCCCCCTCCCTTGCAACCACTTCCCCTTGCTTCTTCTACATGAGATAGTTTACCCTACCCTGTCTCTCCCCATCTTCTCTTGCCACTTTCCTCTCTCACCTCATAATTTCATCCCTTGAGTATTCTCCCTTCCCAACAAATTCAACCTATGCTCTCCATCCATATATAACTATAACCATATACACACACATTCACATATGTATTCATATGACCACACCCCCTTCTTCCATTATTTTCATGGTGAGAAAGATATCATCAGTCACAGTTATTGCTTTTCCATATAGGAATGTAAATAGTTCAACTTTGAAAAGTTCTTTTTGATTTCTTTTCCCTGATTACCTTCTCAGGTATCTCTTGCTTCTTGTGTCTGGATGTCAAATTTTCTATTCAATTCTGGTTTTTTCCTCAAGAATGCTTGAAAGTCCTCTATTCCACTGAATGACCATATTTTCCCCTGAAACAAAATACTCAGTTTTGCTGGGTAGGTGACCCTTGGGTTCATTCCCAGTTCTTTTGCCCTCTGGAATATCATATTTCATGCCCTTCGATCCCTCAGTGTAGAAGCTGCCAGGTCCTGGGCTATTCTGATTGTGTTTCCACAATATTGAAATTGTTTCTTCCTGGCTGCTTGGAGTATTTTCTCCTTGATCTGGGGATTCTGGAACCTGGCTATAATATTCTGGGAGTTTTCTTTTTGGGATCTTTTTCAGGAGGTGATCTGTGGATTCTTTCAACCTCTATTTTGCCCTCTGGATCTAAAACATCAGGGCAGTTTTCCTTGAGAATTTCTTGAAGGGTGATTTCTAGGTTCTTTCCTTGATCATGGCTTTCAGGTAGTCCAATACTTTTTAAATTGTCTCTCCTGGATCTATTTTCCAGGTCAGTGGTTTTTCCATGAGATATTTCACATTGCCTTCTAATCTTTCATTTGTTTGGATCTGCTTAACAGCATCTTGATTTCTCATAAAGTCATTAGCTTCCATTTGCTCCAGTCTAACTCTGAAGGAATGAATCTCCTCAGTGAGCTTTTGAGATTCTTCTTCCATCTGGCAAATTCGACTTTTTAAGGCATTCTTCTCCTCATTGCCCTTTTGGGCCTCCTTTGCCATTTGAGTTAGTCTATTTTTTAAGGTGCTGTTTTCCTCAGTCTGGCTGTTGACCCTCATTTCATACTTTTCCTGCATCCTTCTCATTTCTCTTTCCAATTTTTCCTCCACTTCTCTTATTTGATTTTTAAAGTCCTTCTTAAGGTCCTCTATGGCCTGCAACCCGCTCATGTTTTCCCCTGGGGCTTTTGGAGCAGGACTTCTGACCTCACAGTCCTTTTCCCGCTCTATGCCCCCAAAATAGGAGTCTAGGTTGCATTTTTCTGTTTCCTTTGCCTTGGCATGTTGCCACTTAATTACTTGACTTTTGGGCTTGTTGCCACACTATGGCTTTAAGGCCAGATAGAGGAATTTTCGTCCCGAACGTGTGGGGGGCAACTTCCGTTTCTGGCAAGCTGTAAACCCACCCACTACTTCCACCCTAGATCACAATCCAGATCCAGGGAGGTTAAAGCAAGAGCGATTACCCCCCAAGACTGATCGCTGGATCTCCCTACGATTTGCAGGCTGGGAGCTGGAGCAGCCTGGGAAAACTACAGAATGGCGTGTCTCCTCAGTGGCTTCTAGTCCCCAGGGGAGGGAGCCGACACATTCCCTAAATACTGGTCCCAAAGTCCATAGGACACTAACCTCTTACTTTATCCTAGGCATGTCTATGTTGATAATTCTGGAGTCGCCACAGCTGCTGGTGTTCTGGGGTTCCTCCAGCCGGCTGCTGGTCCTGCCACCCTGGGGCTAAAACCTTGGCTCACATGGACCTGGGCTCGGCTCCTGAGTTCTGCGCGATTCGTGCTGCCAGGTCCCAGACCGCTGCGCTGGTCCTTCCTGCCCAGCTGCCTGGCTGCTGGGCTGTCCTCAGCGGGAGGTTAGCTTCTCTGTGTCGTTCTGTGGGTGCTGGGGCTCCAGAAGTTGTTCAGAGTCCCCTTTTACATAGTTTGGGGGGAATCTGGGGGCAGAGTGGCTTGGATGAGCTGTTTCTACTCCGCCCCCTCCTCCATGTCATTTTTACAGGTTTTATTGATGATCATATATCTCTTTCTGTCACTTCCCATATACCAAGCTACTCCCCCACAGAAACCCAAACCAATACTGTCAAACTAAACACACACTCACAACAGCCATCTCTGATAAAGGATGCCTTATTCTGTACTGTGGAGCGAGTTTTCATGTGTGTCAACACAATCACAGGTTTGGACCATATATATATACACCTTGAAGGGTCCTTAAAGGGCATTTAATTCAATCCCCTTGTTTTTACTGATGAAGAAACTGAGTTTTAAAGGCCTTGAATGACTTGCCTGAGATCATGCCCATACCTCATCAGAGGTGGGGTTTAAATTGTGTCTTCTGGCTCCAGATTTTGCCCCATTCATGCCTAGGAAGGGTGGGGTGTAAGGGGAGAGAGTGGCAGCCCAGCCAGACCTCAGGCAGAGTGAGGTACAATGAAGGCATACTGGCTCTGTAGCTGATGCTTCTCACCTGGGTGACCTTAGGCAAGCAGTTTCTACTCCTGTCAAACAAGGGACAGAATAGGGGACTTCAGAGGTTCCTTCTTTCAGTCCCAAGTCTATGAGGCCCTCCATCTTGGAGGCCTTCACTGAAGTCTCCCAGTCAGCTTAGGGATAGCCTTCCCTGAGTCAGGGCCCTTTCAGTATCTATGACCCCAGTCCCCACTGGTGTCCCTTAGAGCAAATCTGAAGTCCTTCCCTGGGACGGCCCCTCGGGGAGGGGGGGGCTCTTTTGGCTCACCAGGAGAAGCAGGCCATGCCCCACTGAATGTAAATGCTGACTGAGGATGCTGGAGCCAGTCCTCTCGATCAGGGCCCTTCTGTACCCGTACAGGTAACATTCGGACAAAGAGCTCTTCTGTCCCTTATGTCCTGGCCAAGGTCATCTCAAGTCTGAGCCAGAGGAAACGAGTTTGTTTGGTTTATAGATACAAATAGAGGTAGCCTTTTTTTTTTTTTTTTGACTCGCCAAATGGTTCCGGCTGCCTCCTCGGGAATGTCAGCATGCTAATGCCCAATGAGCCAGTTGTCTATTTATTTCTGTTTATGCCTGCAGACCCATTAGCAACTTTTTTCTTGTTTTCTCTTCGAATATTAAATGGTGGAGACGTCTTCTAAAAATTAGCTGATTAGCCTGTTAGAGTGCCTTTTCGTGGATGCGTTCCTCCATACCAAAGGGAGAAAATGAAGGTAATTTTGTTGGCAAGGCAGGGATGATTGGGAACTGACTGCAGAAAGATGTGTTATGTCACTGTAATGAGGGAGTGTAATATCTTCGTTTGCATCAATATGGAAATCATCGGCGGCTTGACAGCCTCAGCACTCTTTCTGGCAGTGTGGGCTCTGGCATTATCCAGGCAGCCCTGATTATGAAAAATAGTGTGTTTTCTTTTAAAGAGGAGCCTGAGTTATCCATCACCCCCCCACCAATTATGGTGAAGAGGGATCACAGCTGCACAGACCTGGGACCTGGGCCTCCAGCAGAGCCACACCTAAGCAGACAGACAGAAAGGCTCAGGGAGGGAAGCAGTTCTTGTGTGATGCTAGTTTGGATCTGTCAGGCCTGCTAAGGGAGCATTGAGGAAAGGGGCACCCAACCTGCAAAGGGTGCCTAGGAGCCACAGCTGTTTCCCCTGATGAGCAATGCCTTCAATAATATCAATCACAATAATGATTTACATGGTACTTTATACTTTGCTAAGGACTTAACCAGTGACATGTTGTTTGAACTTCATAGCTGCCCTGTGAGCTAGGAGCTGTTGCTGTCCTCATTTCATAGACAAGGAAACTGAGTCTTAGACAGGTTAAGGAATTTGCCCATGGTCACACAGGTAGAGAATATCTGAGGCAGGATTCATAGGATCACAGAAGGAACATGGACTGAACCAGTGCATTCATTGATGAGTACAGAGGGGAATAGGGCTGGAGGCTGCTGAAAGGACCCCAGCTTGGGTTATCTTCTCCCAGCTGACTGGGGGAATGTAAAGAATTGCAGGCTTCCCAGAGGATAGCAGTGTAGACTCAGAACTGGCAGGGTCCATCTTGTTCAGCCCCCTCACTCTAGATTTATTACCAGTGAGGACCATCTATCTCAGCCCCCTTATTTTACAGAGGAGCCTGAGGCCCAGAGAGAGGTCACACTTGACCTCCCAAACCCAGTGCCAAGAGGGAATTGGTAACAAAGCCAGTATTTGAATCTAAAACTTCTCGACTGAGGACATTGACTCGTCCACCACATTACATCGTTGTCCTTAGCCAATTTCTTTCTCATAGTAGTTCTTGCTGACCCCAAATAGGCTCATTCTATTAAAATGTTTCTTTAAAAATGTTTTATTGATTCCTTTAGTTTTTACATCACAACAGTTCCTGGGAATGCTCCCTCCTTCTTTGCTGCCTCTTCCTCTTCCCCTAGCTTGAGTCTTTCCCATATTAGAGGTATCTGGCTCCTAATGACTGTTGACATCTAATTGTTAAATATTCAGTGTGAGCAATTGCACTTCCAAATTGACAAATGCTACAGATCAGAGCTTGATTAGTTGTCTCATCGATTGTCTGGACTTAAGAAAGTGACAGAGAAAGTGGTCATAATGCAGGTTAAACACAGAAGTGTGTCCCAGGCACAGTTTTCCCGGCGAGCTGGTTGTTAAATATTTACCAGCATGGCCCTGCATATAACAAAGGAAAACAATTCAGCCAGAATAGCAGCCTCCTCTGATGGTGTAGATGACCTTCCTGCCCAGCAGTGGTCTTGGCTGAGACAAGGGTGCCATGTTTCATGGCTTCTTTTCTGAACTTGTGGCTGGTTTTCAGTTGTTAGGATGTAAGCTTGCTTTTCATGAGTTTTTCATGTACATTGTGGTCATCATTGTACATTCTGGCCTATCAGTTCAGGGTAGGAGAAGGAAGGATAGGCCAGGGGATAGAGAAGCAGTTTCAGTAGCAGGGGGCGCCCAGGTTCAACCCCCACCCCTCCTCCTGCTCTGACGCATCCTGGCTGTGTGATTGGGGCAACTCAATTCACCTTTCAGTGCTCAAGGTGACTCTCTGAGAAGGTAAGGGGGCACCTATATTGGAAGAGGGACTTTCCTCACCTGGGAATTCCCTGTACCAACAAAAGCCCAGGTTCAGTCCCCATCGCTTCACAGGAATCCCCCACATTTCTCTGTAGTTGCCATTTTTGTAGCTACACCAGGACCTTTTAGTAAAGTTATTATATAAGGGGAAATGGAAAGGGACTGGGGTGAAAATGAGGAAGAAGGAAGGAGATTGCCATCACGCCTTTCCTTTCACAGAGAAAGATGCTGAGGGTCAGAGAGGAGTGCAGACTTAGCTCAAGCCTCAGAGAGTCCACCTGGAAGCTGGCTTTTGGACCTAGGTCCTTTCCTTACCAGTAGTCTACATTGCCTCTGTCAAAATAATGCAGCAGAAATAATTCCAGCATAGTAAGGTAGCCCAGGGTAGCGGGGAGAATCTGAGCTCTGCTTATGTGACCCTGGGCAAGCTGACTCACCTTTCTGAGACTCAGTTTCCTCATCTGTAAAATAGGGATAATAATACATACCTTGGCATATTTTTGGGAGGATTCAATGAAATAATAAAATGTAAAGACACTTGGGAAATGGTGGAGGGTCGTACAAACATAAGGAGAAAGACTAAGTCGCCAGCAGGAATGCCTCCTGGATCTCTGGCCACTTCCCAGTGATAGCCCATGCCCTTTGCTAGGAATGCTACTCTCCTAAGAGGAGAGGAATGTATGCCAGCAGCCAGAAACATTGGCAGATGACCCCAACACACAGCTGGGAGCAAAAGACCACAGGAAAGCTAAGAGGAAGGAGCTGTGGGTAAAGACATAATCACACAGGCATTTGGAAATGAGGGCGGTGGCTGCTGCTGCTGCTGTAGAGAGGGCTGAGCCAAGGGCAGGGAAAAGGGAAGGTCAGAGAGAGGGGCTGGGTTGGGAAGGACAACTTCAGGGCTGGGGAGAAAGGAGCAGGAGGGAAGACTGGACTGAAGCTGTCCAACGGCTTTTAGACCTCAGGTAGATCCTAATCTTCCTGGTGGCATTGCCCCCATCAAACTTTAGGGATTATCTGTCTAAGTAGCCATAGCTTTGCCTCATTCAGGGCTTCTCTCCCGAATGCAGCTAGGTGGTGTTGGGGATAGAGTATTGGATTTGAAGTCAGGAAGACCGGAGTTCCAATCCTTCCTTAGATACTTACTAGCCATGTGACCTTAGGCAAGTCATTTAAACTCTGTCTTCCTCAGTTTCCTCATCCATAAAATGTGGGTAAGAGCAGTACCTCTCTGACTGGATTACTGGGAAGGTTGAATGAGATAACGTGAAATGCTAGCTATCATTAGGGCTGTTAATGGGAGACACCAGATAACCAGGATAAGTGAAACAGGCAGGTACCTCTCCATGTACAGCTGATTCATTAACGTCAACCTATTCTTCTCCCAAATGTTAGCCCAAGCTGAGTGATAGGAGGCCAGAATGAAATTTGATGCCCAGAGCCAACTGACCCCTTCCATGCAGCCAAAGTCACACCTGATCCCTGTACTGTTCTATCCCGGTACCTCAGAAGCAGGATATTCTTTCTCTGAGATGCTGAGTAGGTTGGGTTGCACAACTCTATCCATATTTCCTGCTCCTAGTATCTGTGGTGTAAGGAGGCTTGGGGGCTGCTGTCCATTTCCAAATCACACTGGCAGTCAGGCAATGTGTGCAATGGTGAGGCTGCTCATCCCAGGAGCTGGCTTTGGCGTTTACCACCTCTGTGATCACAGGAAAATCACTTCACCTTTCTTCTCTGGGTCTCAATTTCCTTAGCTGTAAAATGGGGATAGGCAGATCAGTGCAGCCTTCCTCTTGCAGCTGTGTGAGGAAAACCTTTTAAAAAATCAATGAAAATTCACCCCTCTCCCTCCTGCTTCCTCCTCCTCCCTCACCGAGAAAGAAAGAAAATCAAAACCCCTGCTGCAGACATGGAGAGCCAAGTAAAAACAGTTTTCCTCACTGGTCACATCCAAAAGCAACATGTCTTAATCTGCACTCTGAGTTCAATCGATCCTTTTTAGAGGGTGGGCCCCATCTCATAAATCTGTGCAATTGTGGTTGCACTCAGTCTTTGAAAATGGATTATCTTTACCATATTTTGTTGCTGTATAAATTGTTCTCCTGGTTCTGCTCACTTCACTCCATATCCATTTCTACAAATTTTCCCAGGTTTTCCTGAAACCATCCTCCTTGCCATTTCTTATGTTACAATAGTGTTTCATCGACTTGATATACCACAACTTGTTCAGTCATTCCTCAATAGATGGGTGTCCTCTCAGTTTCCAATTCTTTACCACCACAAAAAAGAGCTGCTTTTTTGTTTTTGTTTTTGTTTTTTATTTTTGGAGGGCAATTGGGGTTAAGTAACTTGCCCGAGGTCACACGGCTAGTTTTTGTGTGTGTGTGTTAAGTGTCTGAGGCCGGATCCGAACTCAGGTCCTTCTGACTCCAGAGCCGTCACTCTACTCACTTCGCCACCAGCTGCCCCTGTTTTTGGTTTATTTTTGTATTTGTAAAGATACTTATTTTTATACATATGTGTTCTTTTGCTCTTTTTTATGTTGTTGGGGTATAGATCTAATATAGATTTTACGGGTCAAAGGGCACGCATGGTGTGTTCCATCAATAGCTCCCTTTCCACCAGTCATGCAGGCATTTCTCATTTTCCTTTTCTGTTAATGTTGCCAATGTGATGAGTGTGAGATGGCACCTCAGAGTTATTTTAATTTGCATTTCTCTAATTATTAGTCATTTAAGGCATTTTTCCCTATAGCTATTGATAGAGTGGATTTCTTCTTCTGAAAAGTGTCTATTCATATCCTCCCATTACTATTTATCTTTTGGAGAATGGTGCTTATTCTTATACATTTGCCTCAGTTCCATATATGTATCTCAGAAATAAGACTATCAGAGAAACATGCCACAAAGATTTTTTCCCATTTACTTGTTTCCCTTTTAAGTTTAGCTGCATTAGTTTTGTTTGTGCAAAAACTTTTAAATTGTTTGGTCACAAACTCTTCCCCATCCTTGGATCCTTGGATTCTTGTTCCTTTAATCTCCTGTGTTGAAGTTGTATCTCATTATGGTCCCTGCTACTTCCCCCACCAGACAGTATAGTAAGTATGTATGTGAATAGCTAATGTATGATAACAATAGAAATAAGAGCTAAGAGTGTAAGGGGAACCTAGAAGCCATTTGTCCAAAGTGCCTCCTAAATTAATGAAGGCCACATCACATTGGCAACATTAACAGAAAAGGAAAATGAGAAATGCCTGCATGACTGGTGGAAAGGGAGCTATTGATGGAACACACCATGCGTGCCCTTTGACCCATAAAATCTATATTAGATCTATACCCCAACAACATAAACTGGCAGCTAGGGCGTATCAAATGACCTAATAAATGACCTGCAAGTTGCAGATAAACATCAGACACACAGTTGAACCAGGAAAATGTTATGCTAATAAGGTATTTTTAACTTTGTGATGCTGTTGACATGCTAATGAGCCAACCCCCAGACCCTGCCCTGTGAGGACCTCTCCAATGTCTATGGTCCACGATGTTCAAACGTTCCCAACTTCCATATAAAGTTACCTTAGTGTCTCTATGTGCCCTTCCATTCCCTGTTCCCAGAGATGTATGCTGCTCCCCCCCATTCCACTTCTCATGTGCCAATCTGGACGTCTACCTTTGTGCTCCATCTATTCCTTGTTAAAGTCTGAACCCTGTCCCCATTCTGTTAACATTGTCTGCAGAAGCAGATAGCAGCTAAGTGACTTGCCCAAGGTCACCCCCGAGAGCACGGTCTGACCTAGAACTCAAAACAGGAGGGATATTCAGGTGTAGGGGCTGAAACCCGATGTGGGCCCAAACCAAAAGCTGCTCTAAGGGAGTTCAAGTGATTAGTCAGCTTCCCACAGGAGGGAAGCTGCTGCCTCCTAAGGACACCTATCCCATGTTGGGACATCAGGCTTCTCTGCAGCTGGCCCCTGCTGCTTCTAAATCCAGCCCTTGGGTCAAGAGGAACACTTTTTATAGCACCCCTCCACCAGGATAAGCCTCCAAATCCTTTGAGAGGTGATTATTTTATATGCCTTCTCCAACTCCCAATTCTTCTCTTCCATAGGATGAATACTCTTAGTTCTTTCAAGCAGCTAGCTCACACTATATCTAGTGCTTGACAAATATCTCGTTTTAGCCTCACAACAATTTTAAGAGGTAGGTGCTATCCCCATTTTATAGATGGGGAAACTGAGTCTGAATGAGGTTAAATGACTTGTCTAGGGTCACAGAGCAAGTCAATGTCTGAAGCAGAATCAGAACTCAGGCCTTTCTGAGTCCAAGCCCAATACCCCCTGTCCACTATGCCAAAGAGCTCATGATGGCATAACCTTGAGACCCTTCACTATTGCAGTTGACCATCTCTAGATATCTCCAACTCAATAAAACACATCCTAACAATGTGACCCCCTTAACTGAAGGCAAATCCAGCCTGACCAAGGTAGGCTACAGTGGGACTATCTCCTGCTTACTCTGGGAAGCCATCTTTCTCTTCAGGCCTAGTCATTAGAGGAGTGTAGTCCCCTTGCCATGAAGTTTCCAGTGGAGTGTCCAGAAACCTATCCTTGGTCTTGTGTTGATGAACATCTTTATTAATGGCTTAGATAAAGGTGTACATGCCTTTGGACTGAGCAGACAAGCAGGTTGCTACCTGGGGTGACAGGGGTTGAGTGAACAGGGTTGTGGTGACTCCTGGGTCCTGCCCAGTGGTGTATGCAGGGACCCAGAGACCATCGTTGGTGCAGACATTGCATGGTTTTCCCCAATTTGCAAGTGAGCATCTGGCTGGGAGAGAGCTTAAGGCTTGGACCAAACTGAGGAAGACAGTTGTAATAAACTCATTGGAATAGTGGTTACTGAGTGTATTTCTCACATTTTTTTCCGATTCCTTTTCAGTCCCAATTAAATGCTTTCTGGTTCTATGTTAGTGTTTTCCTAGGTTTCTATTAGCATGATAACCACTGGATTTCTAAACCTGAGATGATTTTAGAGGTTTTTCCTTTTACAGACAGGTCGGGGCTTTAGATACATAAGGTGGATTTAGACAATGCTCCAGCTCCCCCAGCCCCACCCCCAAATATGAGTTCAAGTCCTTGGGCTTAAGTGAAGCCTTGTCCAAGGGTGACAGCTTTTTGAGCATTTTATTTTTATTAATTAAAAAGTTCAAATTTGGAATCAAGGGAAGATGCCTCTTAAAATGACTCTCAAGAGACAGTGCATATAAGGAGAGGTTTATTGGACAGAGGAGAGGGAGGATACAAGATTGATTCTGGGTAGTGGTTCTTCTAGGGTCAAATATAAATTCCTCTGTTTGGCTTTTCTGGTCCTTCCCAGCCTGTGCCCAGCCCATGTTGACCTTGCTGTTCCTCACGCACAATATCTGCTGCTGCTTTGAATCGATTCAGGTGCCCCACCCACATGAGAACTTTCCTCAGCTACTTATCCCCACCCCCACCCCACTACTTTGTATTTATTTTACACAGCCTTATATATGTGGCCCTGTCCATTCCTTCTACCCTTTTGTCATTCTGCTGAGATCCACTTTCCACCTCGGGCTTGGGATCCACATTTATTATGTGTTATTCTTTGGGGAAGCAATACAAAAAACCCAAGACCATTCCTGCCCTCAAGGGGTTTACATTTCAATGAGGATGACATATGTGGGGATGTTTTATTTAGGGAAGTCATAGGAATGGGGAACTGAGTCATAAGACAATTGGCCAATTATCCTTTGGGTTAGCATTCCCAGAGTCAGAAGTAGAAAATAAAGGGGCGGGGAAGTTATTCTTGAGGACACCAACCCCAACCAACTCTATTCTCCAGAGAATGGCTGGAGGGCATTGTGTTGGGGCTGGGGCTGGCCAGGCATATGGCTGCACTCTGGCCATTTTCCTGCCAGGTTGGTAGGAACATCCCAATTCTAACTTTGGCAACAGTAATTAAATCTTTCTTGCCATTCTTAGGAAAGAATGGTATGATACCCTGACACTGTTCCTCTAATGTGGGGTCTTCCTCTGCGAGAATGTCAGCTCCTTGAGGACAGGGATTGACTTGCTTTTTGTTTTTTTGTTCCAATGTGTAGCATAGTACCTGTACACAGTAGGTGCTGAATAAATGCTTATGGATTGGTTAATATGGATGTGGGCAGAGGGCACATAGGAGCACCATTCTAAACCAGACTATTAGATCTCCTTTCCTGGACTGTTTAGATGTGAGTCCTCTGTCCTTTCAGGATTTTCAGGGTTCAGACTAAAGATAGATGGTTGATATGATTACTATGTTAGGTCAGTGAGGTGGTATGGAAAAAATGCTGGATAGTAAATCAGGGGGACCTGGGTTCAGATTCTGGTTCTGCTACTTCCCATCTTCTGACCTTGGACAAACCCCTTCCCCTCTCTGGGCCTCAGTTTCCTTACCTGTAAAATGAGAGGGTTGCCCTTGATGGCTTCTGAACTCAGCCGTCTCTAACTCTGCTGCTTCCTCTTTTGGGGGGTTGGAGGATGCACCCCCATGCCGGCCTTCTCCTCTAACTCACTTGGCCATCCTCTCCCCGCCCATTTGTCCCCCCCAGGCCTGTGAAGGGAAATGTTTTTGTCAATATGAAAAGTCGGTTGATCGTGATGGAATTTGCTTTGTGTGTGTGGGTCCCCATCTCCCGTGTCAAGTTGTCTGTAATTTGTACTGAAGCATGAGTGAATGGCCGTAGGGCTGTCACCTGCCTGTTGGAGCCACAGGTGACATTTGCACATCCCTGGGCCGATGGGCTCTTCATCCTGCTGAGATGATGCAAGAAGAATGGTTTCCTGAGGCTTCCGGGCAATCCGTTCCTGGCATTTCCCGGCTGCATTGAGGAACCAAATGGACTTGTAACTGACCTCTTTAGTAGTGGGAGGGGGGCCAGAAGTGGGGGAGGTGGGGGAAGTGGGCCTGTGGGCAAAGAAAGTCCAAGATGCTTCAGCGCTAACAAAATGCATTTTAAGCACGTGCATTTCTTCTGCAGAGGCCCCTGGGAAGGCCACATTGAACAGAAAGCAAAGGAGAGAGGCTTCACCGAGGCACGTTGAACACCTCTGCCACAAAATGCCACCATGCAAGCAAGGGGGACTTAGAGGCTGGGAGAGCAAAGCAGAGGGCCCTGACTCCACTGAGGGAAACTGCCTTCCCCTCCCTGCTAAGTCACTGGGAGCAGTGCCCTTGACTTGTAAGGAGAGGGCTCTGGGTATCTCCCGCCTCCTGTGAGTGAGCTAGACAGTCCTGAAGGACCAGAGGGTCAAAGACTACTCTACCCTAGAGCAGCCAACATGGTATAGGGGGAAAACACCAGACTTGTGTTCAAATTCTGACTCCTCTACGTACTGCCTATATGACCTTAGACAAATCACCTAAGCTTTGGGCCTGAGTTTCCTGATCTGTGAAAGGAAGGGATTGGACTAAAGTTGATGCTTCAGTTCTCAGTCTATCATCCTCCAGAGCTTGGGTCTGGGAGGACATGAGCCATTTGTCCAGGATCACATACCTAGCAAGGGGCAGAATAGTGTTCAAACCCAGGTCCTTAGGCTCTACCATCCACTGTGACCTGTGTCACCCCTCTCCCCCATTAAAAAGGCTCCTTTTGTTTTATATGCTGACTGGTGAGTGAGTGTTTAGCAAGGCCTTATTCCATTTACAATTAATTGGGATTGTATTACACAGTGGAATTTGCTTGGGGCCTGTAGCTTCTCTCTGGAGCCATCAGGGTGCCCCTTGTGGGTTCACTGAGGCTGAAGATACAACCACCAAGGCAAAGGCTGCTGAATTGCTTGCCAGAGAAGTTGTACTGGGCATTCTTGTTCAGGTACAGATGGTGCTCCTGAGATCTTCTGAGAGCTTCTGAGATCCCTGCCATCACTGAGATGAGAATCAATCTGTATGCTTAAGATGTAAGGTGGTGTTGGATTGAATCAATCATTCAATTAGTGACTCCCATCCCAATTAATGTAACTAATAAGATGCACTAGCCTTGATGCTGTATCATGTGAGAACACCTCTACTGAGCCCAGCAGTCAAGCCAAGGCTCAAATTAAGTGCTAATAACCTGGTTAATCAAGTTGGGAGAGAGGAGCTGCCTTAAGATGTTGGATGAAATAAAATGATCAGGAAGTGTATTGGGATTGGTCAAGGGCACTTGGTCAGGCAGAGTGGGGCTTGTCTGTTTGGATTTCATCACTGAGGGCTAGGCTGGTTCAATGGTGGAAGCTGGCTTGGTTAAGCCCTTGAGAAGGAGGGTGGTAGTGAGGGGAGCGGGGGAGAGGATATCTAGCACGATAGATGGACTTGAGCATCATTAGTATGTCCTTAAATCCATGGGGGCTGATGAGGTCACCTAGTAAAGCAGTGTGGAGGGAGAGAGCAGAGGGCCAGCACCAAGCCCTGAGGGGCCCTCATGGTTAGAGGATCCAGCAAAGGCTGCTAAGAAGGAAAAGTTGGATAGTTAGGAGGGGTGTCCTGAGAGCCTAGAGAGAAGGGAGTGACCAGCAGTGTCAAAGGTCAAGGGGAATGAGGATTGAGGACAGCCCATTGGGCCTGGCAACTCAGGGTTCACTGGTAACTGGAGAGGGCAGTTTTGGGGGAATGATGAAGTCAGAGAATAAGAGGAAAGAAAGTGGGGGCCATGCTGTAGACAGCCTTTGGGAAGTGTTAGCTATGAAAGACGGAAGATAAAGGATGATAGTTAGCAGGGTGAAAGGAACAAGGAAGGGGTTTTTCAGGATGGCATGTTTGTAGCCAGCGGGGAATGAAAAGGGAGGGATTGAGAGATGGCCGTCTGCTGGAAGAGACGGGATGGAATGAGGTGCCTTGGTCAGCAGTGAGGCCACTCCTCAGGTGGGGCAAGATAAAGGAAGAGGCAGGAGCAGAGGGCCCCGGCATTTCTAGGAGGTACAATGTGAGGGCAGACAGCATTTGGGGCTACAGCCTGAAGGAGAGAGCATTTCCACCTGTAGGGGAGGTGTCAGGGCAGACTGCAGGGCTGTGCCTTGAAGGAAGGGTAGGATTTTAATAGCTGGGAGTTCTCCACAAAGGGATGGGAGAAGCAAAGGCACAGAGAGGGAGAATGAGGTGATAGGGTGGGGCCTGGAGAGTGGTCCAGTCTGGGGGGAACATAGAGTCTATTCTGTGTCTGTACCTACCTATGCATATATTGTCTTCCCTTCTAAATTCTAGGTTTCTGAAGGGCAGGGGCAGTTTCCCTTTGGTCCTTGTACCCCAGGGCTAGCTGCAGTTCCTAGGAGATTAATAAATGCTTGCTGGTTGATTAGTTAAATATACAAGGAACAGCTAAAATTAGGTAGGACCAGTAAGTTGTAACCAACTTGGGTGGGGCCTTGAATGCCAGGGTCATTCCCAGAAGTATAAGGGACTACTTTGCATGATTCCCCTCAGTACTGCCCCCCATTTCAGATAATAGAGGTCTTACCTGAGAACATACAAGCTCAGACTTGGAGTCAGGCCAGCGTCTGACATGTCCTGGTTGTGTGAGCCTAGAATCATCACTTAACCTCTCAGTGCCCCAGGAAACTCCCTCAGATTAACTAAATCGGGAGGAGGAGGGAGGAGGGAGCTTCCATGCCAGGAGGTCCACAGTAATGGAGCTGATAATAATAACAGCAGCCCTTGAAGGCTTATGAGCTGAGGTGCCCTAACTATCTGTCCAAGTCTCATCCCCATTTTGCAGATTGGAAAATGAGGCTTAGACAGGATTTGAACCCAAGGCTTCTGAGTTTAAATTTAGGTTCTTTCTCCTACAAACAGTGTGCCTGAGTCTTGACCTCATGGTCTTCCATTGGCTTTCACTGTTTATGGGACAATCAACTCTTAAGTCAAGCTCCCCCTGTGAGTACTGGATGCCCTTCTCCCAGGCTTGCCTTCCCAGTCAGCCCTTGTGGGGAAGACCTGGCCTGCCCTCTCTCTAAGCACTCCTGAAACTTTGGTCAGCTGGCCCTTGGCAGAACTATTCCCTTCCTGGTGCTGCCCCAAGATACACATTCCTTGACATGGCTCTGAGAGGACTTTCCTACCAAGCTTCCCTTGACATTTCTCTCCAGTCAAGGGGATACAGCAGAGAGCTATCTGAAAAGAGAGATCTACCAGACATCAACAACTCCAAGGCCCCCAGGCCTTCTGCTGCCAGTCCTGGAGGAGGGGCAATGGGAGAGTGCCAGAGAATGCAAGGGAATCTCATCTACCAGGAGACAGGGGACTCTCTGGGAAGACATGGGGCCAGGTTGAGTTACCTCCTCCTGCTGACCCTTTGTCTCCCATGAAATGTCAGCTCTGATAGACATCTCCATCATTGGAAAGGGCACGTCTTTAAGGTGAGAAAAACAATCTGGCTGAAAAGATAGACAGAGACTGGATAATTAGCATCCAGCCCCTAGCCCCATGGCAGATATGTGTGGACCAGACTCTTAATTGGGGTGGCTGCTCAATGGGGCTCTGCTGTGCCTAGAGAAGGATCTCATTCCATAAAACTAGGCAACTTCCTGTAATGGTTGGAGGGTTCTTGGGGTCTGCAAACTTGGTTTTTAAAAATATACATTTTGACAATAACATTTCAATATAATTAATTTCCTTTATAATCCTATGCCTTTAAAGATATAATTCTCTTATGGAATGACACAGGGGCCAGCGACAGGCTGGATTTTATCTATAATGATAGTTGAGGTTCTTCTCCCCACCTCCACCCCCCACCGAAAGTACTTGGTACAGAGCTGGAATGAATTTATCGGGAAAGTTATGTTCCTGTTCTCCTCTCGTCCCCCTCCCGGGAGAATGTAAGCTCTCTGAGGGCAGGGGTTGTTGCGTTTTTGTTTTTTTTTTTTAACTTTGTGTTCCTAGAGCCTAGAATAACTTGTCCCATAACAAGTGTTTACTAAATGCTTGATTGAGAGAGTTAGGCGACGTAAACTTAGAATAGCTAACGTGCGATGGGAAGAGGAGGCCAGGCGACCGGAGGCATTGGACACTTGGAGTCATTTCAGGCAGCTCCTATTCGAACCATAGCCAGGCTGTCTGTCACCTGTAGCCCCTAGCTGGGAGGGAGGCAGAATCGCGCGACGGGAAGATGAGCTTCACACGGGCCTCCGGATTTAGGTCCCCGAGGTTTCAGTATTCCAGGACATTTGGACAACTTTCTTGGCGAGGCAGGGAAGTTTAGTGCAGAGTGCTGGACCTGAAGTCGGGAGGCCTGGTTCAGCTAAGTGACTCTGGCCCCTCAGCCTCAATGTCCTCATCTGTTTAAGGAAGACTAACAGTGCTAACCTCCCAAGGCTGTTGTGAATGCCTGGCACTCCGATGGGCACAAAGCAGTTCTTGTTCCCGGGGACTCATGTTCTGCTAGAAAGGGGGAGAAGGGGGAGGGGGATCGAAAGAGGAGGCAGAGAAGCAGAAGGACTGGCTGCGGGTGCCTCCCTCCTACGGGAGGGGCGCTGAAGGGCCTCCTGGGAAGGGGCAGCGGAGGGGCTGAGCGGCTGTGGTCAGGCTGTGGCCAGGCTGTGGCGAAGAGAGCACTAGAAACAGGCCTGGCGGTGTTCCACTTCAAATGTTGCGGTCAGTGCTCACAGCCCGGATGACCTATGCCAATAGGTGCGCGCAATTATACTGCGCTTTCCCAATGTTTTTGCATCGGACCCTTCCAGCCGCTCTGTGAAGCAGGTGCTATTATTATCCCCACCTTGCAGATGAGGAAGCAGGCTGAGAAAAGGGAAATGGCTTGCCCCACATAGCCAGCGAGTGCTCAGCTCTGGTCTCACTGTCTCTAGTCCAGGGCTCCAGTTACTGGGCGACCCAGAGGCCGCTGGACCCTCCTTCAGGCCTCCTCGAGCTCACCTGTAAAACCAAGGGCTTGCACTTGACGCCTCCAGGGTCCCTTCTTTGGCAGGCACTCTGATCCTAGGGGGTGCCCGGGGTTGCTCCTGGCTCTGCTTTCTGATGCTGACTGTGGGGGAAGACTTCTAGCGATCCTTGGATTGTCGAAGAAGAACTCACTCCTAGAGATTCTGGGCAGCGTCGAACAAGAGCTCGGGCCAAACCAAAAAGACCTGGAGAAAGCAGAGGAGGGGAAGGGGAGTCTCAGCGTCTCCCCAAAGAGAGCCAGGCAAGAGCTCTCGGGGAGGGAGGAGCCACACACTCCTTATTGCCATCGTGAAAGCAACAATGAGTGTTGGGAGGAAACGTGACAAGTTATGATAGATTGTCGTGCAAAAATGACAGGCCACATGACAAGGAGGTATTTTAGGATTGTTGATTCAGTTATAAATAATTACAGAACAACGGCTCCTCGCCTCCCCACCGTCCTCTCTAAAAAACAAAAACAAAAACAAAAAAAACCCCACCCCAAACTGTGGGTTTTCATCTGTAAAGGTAAGGAAGCAGGAGGGAAATCGGGGGAATAATGTCACCTATTTTCAAATGCCAAAGGGAAAAAATTCTGGTTGCAAAGCTGGTTCTCTTGTGGTTGCTTACTTCAGTTCTTGGATGGGTCTGAGTGAACTTATTGATGGGGGAGCTCCCTCCAAAGAGGCAGATTGCAACCATTGGTGCCCACCCATTCATTATCTTTTAAATATTCTAGAAGAGGTGCAGCCAGCAGCCTGGGTGCCATCCTCTAGAGCTCTTGCCATGATAAGGACATGATGGAAGTCTGGCTATCCACTGGATGCCTTCCTCCAGAGCTCTTGACATGGTGGGGACATGATCCACTGTTTGTCTCATTCTCACCACACAACCAGCCCATCTTCCTTCCTGGCCATGCCATTCTCTGGCCACTTGTCCTCAGCTCCTCTTCTTGCTCAGGTCTTTGTTGGGGGACATGTTGTCCTCTGATCATGCCTGCCCTGGTGCTTTGGCATTTGTATCATGTTGAAGAGCCAAAAGCTTTCTTGCTTCGATAGATGTATGATCTCATGGATTTGGGGATAATTTCCATCCAGGCAGGTCAACCTGTTCCTTTCCATCTTATATGATGCCCATCTATATCCACTCATAAAGTCCATTTTACCCAAAGGGCTAGAGGTCTATCTCTTTGCTCTTTTTGCATCTGGTAGATACCAGTTTAAATATTTGGGCTGTTTCACTCTCAGTTCCACCTCCTCTCTGGGTGGCACCACCTCTTCCTCAGCAGCCTTGCCTACCTTGAGAAACCTTCATCCTGAAGCCTGCCCTCCTGAGTGATGATTGCCAAGTCATAAGGGCTCCCAGCTCTGCTCACTTTACTCCAGTCGACTCTCTCTCTGGACTTCTCACCCTCTCATGGACACCTTGGCCCTATATGGGCACCATCTTTCCTAACCTCTCTCCTTGATGCCAGCTCTGTGGCTCACATTCATGGTTTGCCTTCTGTTACTAGAATGTAGGCTTTTTGAGAGGAGGGATTGTCTTTTGTTTCCAACATTTAGCATAGAGCATGTGCTTGGTGTAGAGTGGGCGCTCAATAAATACTCACTTTTGCTCTCTCCCTGTCTTTCTATCTCTTTCTGCTTTCTCTGTCTCTCTGTTTCTCAGTCTTTGTCTCTAACTCTGTGTGTCTCACTATATCCATTTGTTATCACTTGCTCTCGCTAAAAGATCACTCTCTCTTCCTTCTCCTGCCTCCTGTCACTGGAGATCTTCTAGAAATTCAGAATGACAGTGTGCTGGGGTTGTTGCAAAAGGGATTTGTGATCAGGCAAGGGTTGGACCTAGGTGACTTAGTAGATAGAATGCTGTGCCTGGAGTCTGGACAATGAGTTAAAATCCAGCTGCAGACACTCACTAGTTATGTGACCCTGGACAAGTCACTTGACCCCTGTTTGCCTTAATCTACTAGAGAAGGAAACGGCAAACCAGTCTAGTATTATTGCCAAGAAAACCACATGGACAGTAGAAATGTGTTCTATTCCATGGTCATGAAGAGTCTGACATGACTGAACCAAAACAGGGGGCCAGACTTCATGTCCTCTGATGTCCTTTACAGCCCTGAGATTTTTTTTTGAGATTTCCTTGATGATACCAGGTTTTTACATTAGCTATGGATAGTAATGGTGTTTGCTGCTCCAAATATGACATCCTGGTCAAGGAACCAATGAGTGGTTGGACACTGGAGGAACTGTTCATACTTGTTACCAATGTAGCTGAAAAGCAGAGGAAAATATGATTAAGACAAAGACTGGCTCCCAGGTCCCCTTTGGAGGAGAAAACCAAGGAGCTGGTGAATTTGGTTTTACTATATTCAAAAGGCAAAGGCATATTTTAGTGGACTGTGTGGTCACCTTTCATTGCAGTGATTATGATAAGTCTTTGCAAAAAGGCCACTGTGCAGTCAATTAAAGCTTATGTTCCAACATATATCCCAGAATATGAGGAGTAAGGACAATCTATGAAGGACTGGAGAAGGCCCATTCTGTCCAATCAATGTGGACTTTATGCTGGTAACTTCATGGTGCAGGTGGAATTAAGGATGGTGAACTATATGCTGGAAAGCTTGGCTGGAGAGGCACAAGGCTTTTATGTTAGTTAACCACTCATTTTAAATTAGTCCAACCACTCATTGGTCCCTTGACCAGGATGTCATATTTGGAGCAGCAAACACCATTACTATCCACAGATAACCTAAAAGACAAGGAGCTCCTTGTGTGTTACATGTTCTTTTCTCAAGAAGAGAGTTGGGGGGCCTGGACAAGGTAAACAGCAAAGAGTGTCCAAGAAAATCAAGTTGGTTATATGCTGCCAGGCAGAAGATAACAGAGGACTTTTTTACCCTATTATTGTTGGGGGCACCACTGACCTCCCAGTCTCTTGGGCTCAAAGCTTGAGGGTTGTCCAGCCTCCTCACCCTCTCTCACATCCAGATCCAATATGGTGTCAAGACCTTTGCAACATCTCTATAAAATGCCTCCTTCTCTCCTCTGACCCTGCCCCCATCCTGGTATAGGCCTCATTACTTCATGCCTAGACTATTACAATAATAGTCAGCCTCACGTCTGTCTTCACTTCTATCCATCCTCCATTCAGCCACTAAAGCGATTTTTCTAAAGCTGACCATGTCACCCCCTACTCAATAAACTCTAATGGCCCCCTTACACCCCCAGGATCAAATATAAAATCCTCTATTTGACATTCAAAGCCCTTTATAACCTGACCTTGTCCTAGATTTTCAGCCTTCTTATGTTTCTTCCTATGTACTCAATCTGATGACTCTGAACTCCAACTGTTCTTTGCTCAAGATGGTTTATTTACTATTTCCAGGCTTCTTCTCTGGCTGTCCCCATGCCTTGGATTCTCCCTTCTCCCATCTCTACCTCCTGGCTTCCTTGCCTTCCTTTAAGGTCAAACTAAAATCTCACCTTCTCCAGGAAACCTTTCCCATTTCCCCTGAATGTAAATGCCTTCCCACTGTTGATCATTTCTTTTTTTTTTTAAGCAATTGGGGTTTAGTAACTTGCTCAAGGTTACACGACCAGTCATTATTTATGTGTGGGTGCTCATTTTCTGAAGCTGGAACCAATCCCGGGTCCTCCCAACTCCGGGGCTGGGGCTGTTATTCACTGCGACACCCAGCCGCCCCATCTGTTGATCATTTCTAATTTACCCTGTCTGTAGCTTGTTTGAATGTAGTTATTTGTTATCCCCTCCCCCATTAGCGCCTTGAGGGAAAGGACTGTTCCCACCTCCCCCATAAGTCCTCAGGTCTTAGTGAACAACAGGTATTTAATAAATGCATATTGATAACTGAAATAGTGACCTGTGTAAAGTAAGATCATTGATTTATTAAATATAAAAATCAACACTAAATTATGGGAAAGAACAACAATGAGAACACATGGCCCCCTATCTGAGGTATCTCCAATCCAAAGAGAAGCTGCTGCTGCAGAGAAGGCAGTGTTTCCTACTGGCTAGAGCAGTGAGTCTCGAAGGACTCAGAATCAAAGCCTCACCCTTTACACTCACTATCTGTGTGACTTTGGGTAAATCATTAACCATCTTTGAGCCTCAGGCAAAAATCTAAGACTTTTAGATGTCTCAGTCTACACTGGTGGAAGAAGTGTTCATGACAGTGATCTCATTGGTCCTTCGTGTATTGATGTTGATATGGGAAAATGATAAAAGAACAGATATAAGCACAGACAATCACCATTTTCTAAGGAAGGTAATAAATGTAAATCAATCACCCCCATGAGGAACCAGAAGGGTGTAGTTACCATCTAAACCAGCAAATACCTTTTCCTCCCTAGTGAAAAGATAAGATAAGATAATCTATGACAAAACAAGGTTGTAACATGAACTTGTTTGTCAAATCTCATGGAGAAAGATGGTGGAAGATTATGAGCAGTAACGCCTCAAAAACAGTGACAATAATGACAAATGGGGAGGAGAAGGTAGACTTTAAGAGAGCTTCATGGAAGATCTGGATAAGCAATATCATCCCCAGGGTATTGAAGGATGATACCAGAAGGAGGACGACAAGCAAATGGAAAATGGAAAAAGCCCATGAATATTTTACAAGTAGCTATTTTCATCACCATGGAGAGTGGAGCCGCCATATTTGGACTTTAACTTGAGCTTTAGGTATGCAGCTGGAGCAAACAGAGATAGCCATGGAGAAAACAAAGATGGTTAAATAAAAAAGTAACAGGACCAGACCAAGGGGTGTGCACACACAGAGGAGGTCTGTATGGGACACAGCAGGATTCTGAGGACATCAAGGAATCTAGAAGACAAGAGGACATCAACCAGTCAATCACTAAGCTTTTATTAATAGTTTAACCAACATCTATAGCAATCTGTGTGCCAGGCACTGTACTAAGCACATCACAATTATTATCTGATTTGATATTACACACCTGTTATGTGGAAGGTACTGTCTGAGGTACTGAAATTATGAAGACAAGAATAAACCGATCTTAACTTGCAAGAAGCCTGCATTCCCACAAGGATTACACGCATGCATACACACAGTAGTATGTATATGTGTATGTATTTAGAGAGAGAATATATGTATATACACATGCACATATATATGCATATATAAATATAATGCATTTGTAAGCATATGCAGAATGAAGGCAAAATAACTCCCTACAATGTAGTTAGGGAAGGGTCGAGAAAGGCTTCATGGAGAAAATGCTGTCTGAGCTCTGGCTTGAGGGGAGCAGGGTCTCTGAAGCGGAGGAGAGGGGCCATGCATTCCAAGCATGGGCAAACAACCAATGCAAAAGAATGGACATGGCAGACAGTGATGTAGGTGAAGAGCAGAGAGAAAGCTGGCTTGCTTGGATGGTACAGTGTGTGGGAGGGGGAGTGGTGTCCAATAAGAATGGAAGGGTCTTTCCATTCTAATGGAGGATAAGAACACATGAAGCTTGAGCTGGGGAGGGGGTGGGGAGAAGGTGGGGAGGGGTGGGAAGGAGATGGGAGGGAGGTATGAAGGCAGGATGAAATGGAGATGACTTGAAAATGGTGGACTTGAGAGTAGGACTAGATAAAAATGCTCACCCACCAGTCAGAACTTAGGTTCCAATGGGTGGATGTCTGAGTTCCAAGAGAAGAAGGAAAAGGAAGAGGAAAAAGAGGAGGAGGCTGGAAGCTGCATGTGTCATAGCATGGAAATGGCCAGAAAGTGGCTATCTGGGTGTCCCTGGGAAAACCTTTACCTTTCTCTAAGCCTCAGTTTTCTCATCTGTAAAATGGGGATACTGTCAATACCTCCCTTGGGGAGAGGTTATGAGAATTAAATTGCATAGTGACAGCAAAGTGGTTTATGAATAGGAGTGATTGTTCTCCCCCCCCCACTTTTTGGAGGGCCATCAGTGTTAAGTGACTTGCCCAAGGTCACAGGGCTAGTTTTTGTGTTAAGTGTCTGAGGCTGGATTTGAACTCAGGTCCTCCTGACTCCAGGGCCAGTGCTCTATTCACTGCACCACCTAGCCACCCTGGGGTGAATGTGTGAATGACTGGACACATCCTCCAACTTATTTGGGTCCCACAGTGAGCAAGTGTCTGAGGCAGGATTTGAAACCTTCTTGAGTCCACATATATCTCACTGTGCCATGTGGCTTCTCTGTTACCTAGACAGGCCTTGCCTCCTAGACTGACTTCTCCCCCTCCCTGAACCAGACATGGCACTCTGGCATGCCTCAGGGCATGGCTCTGGACTTTCTTCTTGTCCAACTATGCAGCCCCTTTCTGGTCCATGGCTGATCGTCCTGCTTGGCAGGGGAGCTCCATCTCAGCTCCTTGGGCCTCCTGATGCCAGCAGGCTCCAGGTCCTCCTTTTCCCTTCCCAGTCCAGAGCAGCAGTGGCAGCAGCAGTCAGCCCTGGATGGATGCCCCTCCTTGTGGCCCTTGGCAGCAGAAGGAAGCCAGACCCTGGGAGCTGCCCACCAAGCTGGTGCCCATGCTGGCATCCACAGTACTCCTTTCTGCTCCATCATGGTGAGTTTTTCCAATTGGGAGGGGGTTTCCTTGGCAACAAAGTTTTTATTCATTTGCTCCCCTCAAGTCTCCCTTCTCTCCATACTGCAGAGAATACTAAAGATTGTTCATTAACCAGCCTTGCAACTTCCAGGAATTTTCTTTTTTAAACTTGGCTTCTTGCCAAGGTTTCTTAAAGGAGTCAAGTCATCCTCCCTTCCTCTTCCCACTCTCCTTTCCCTGCCCTTGCCTCTTCTCCCCTAAATGTTTGAAAATGCACTCGAAGAAAAGAGAAACATTTGTTAGACCAAGTTCATTGCACAACAAATGTTGATTAGATGCCTACTATGTGGAAGGCCCTTTAAGAAATCCCATTGCACTAATCCTACCTCTCTTACCTTTTCTCTTTTCTCCACTCACTTAACCCCCAGGCTGGTTTGGGCCCCAGGGCCTGAGAACTGTAGCCTGGCAGCAGGGGGATAGATCTGGACCTATAATCAGGAAGTTGTTACAGTTGTGTCTGATTCTTTGTGACCCTCTTTCGGGGGAGCGGGGGGGTTCTTGGCAAAGATACTGGAGGGATTTGCCATTTCCTTCCCCAGCTCATTTTATAGATGAGGAAACTGAAGCAAACAGGGTGAAGTGACTTGCCCACGGTCACACAGCTAGTAAGTGTTTGAGTCAGAATTTGAACTTGGGAAGATGAAGGCTGATTCTGAGCCCAGGGCTCTGTACCATCATGCCCCCAGCTGCCACAATTAAGAAGACTCAAGTTCAAAAGTGACCTTGGACACTGACTACCTATCTCTGCATGGCTGGGCAAGCAAGTCTGGTATCCTCTCTCAGCATTAGTTTCCCTATATGTAAATGGGGGAAATAATTATACCTACAAAAAAGGGGCAGGAATGGCCAATTATGGAGTTATGGAAGGACAGACACACTATGGATGGAGGCACGAGCTGGTCTGGCCCAGTCATTCCAGAAAGCAGGGTGGAAATATGGGAAGAAAGTGAAGCGGACACCCATAATCTTAAGCCCAGAAATTCCACAGTTAGGTCTATAATTTATGGAAGTAAATGACAAAGGAAAGGCCCCTTTGGATGCCAAAATAGTAATGTGATATATATAGATGTATAGATATGTACGTGTGTGAGATATATGTACATATACTCACTTGCTATATATACTTGAGTATATACATATATGTATATATATGTACATATATATGTATATATACACTCACCTGATTCTCCAAACAGCCCTGACATAATATGTGTATATATGTGTGTGTGTGTGTGTAAAATGCTTGTCACACACACCTTGGGGAAGTACATAAAGCCAGCTCTTAATAGTTTGTTGATTTCTTCTGGACAGAATCGCCTCATTATGGGTCTGCCCATGAATCCCTTTTGAGGAGGGAGGATGCACAAGGACTGGCTTTATGGAAGATCCCTTCAAAATGAAATCAGACACAGGCTCCCCAAGAAGTAGAGCCAGAGTGAAAAGAAGCTGACGGACCTGCAGTCACTGTGGTGAAAGCAACAGTGGAGAGGGGAAGGAAGTTCCAAAAGGATGGGGCAAGCAGGGCGATGGTGGCTCCTGCATTTAATATACATTTAAATAGCCCAAACAATATATAACAGGAGCTCGGGGTTGTAAGTCAGCCCCCTTTCCTACTTCTCTTCATATGTTGTGCTTGTTAAAGTTATAATAAAAAAGAAAATTTCTATAAAAATTGCAGTGGTGCTGGAGAGGGTTTCTAATCCCGGGAGATTTGAATTCCTATGACTTTAAAGTGCATCTGAAGCTTCCCTAAATCCCTCAGCCAAAACTGACCTTGCTTTCTTGGCCCTCCACTAACACTTTAAATTCCTCCCATGGGCAACAAAGTGGCACAGTGGACAGAGGAAGGAAGATTCATCTCCCTGAGGTCAAATCTGTCCTCAGACACTTACTAGCTGGGTGACCCTAGGCAAGTCATTTCACCCTGTTTACCTCAGTTTCCTCATCTGCAAAATAAGCTGGAGAAGGAAATGGCCAACCTTTCCAGTATCTTTGTCAAGAAAACCCCAAGTGGGGTCAGGGAGAGTCAGACATAACTAAGATGACTGGACAGCAATTCTTCCCATGCACTTTTCTGTATCTGACATTTAGATTGCACCAAAGCCTTGGAAATGGTTTTACATATAATATTTCATGGATCCTCATAATAATCCTGGGAGGTAAGTGCTAATAATACGCCCATTTTAGAGATGAGGAAACGGAGTCTAAGAGAATGGCTAACCCAATGTCAGACAGGTAGCAAGTATATGAAGTGGGGGTTGGACTGGTGCTATCTCTGCTGCAACACCAGCTGATAATGAAAATTTATATAAGTGATCTGCATTTGTCTTATCTTTCTGCTAAGAGAGAAAGCAGGGGCCCGTATGCCTAGACTTTGTATCTCTCCCAGAGCATTGCCCTGTGCTCTGTATACAGTAGGTGTCTAATCAATGTTGACTGAGTGAATAGATGAGTGGTCTGGCTGTGTCACAGATTGTTGCATCTCGTAAGGATTTTAGGGACCACCTAGTTAAACCCTCTCACTTTTAGAAGAGGGAACTCAAGCATAGCTTTGTCCACGATCTTATGGGCATTGGGATAAATGAGAAGTGTAGTTCATTTGGAGAATTCTGGGCTCTGTTCAGAAAGTGTTTCTGGGAATTGTGACCTTCTCCTGATGCATCCTGTGCTGGAGTAGAGGCCACCATGAAGTGTCTGCCTCTTCTCATCTCTCTTGTGAGGGTGGAGGTGGGGACAATGCTATTTACCCATCTATGGGTTGACCATGGGCTATGGTGGTTGAAGACACTAATGTAGTTTTTAGCCACTTAGATGTGTGGTTTCCAGAAATATGGAGGTGATCATCCCCATCTCCTCTGGACCACAACTCAGATCATATCTGGAGTGTCATGTGAATGGCAGCTAGGGTGAGGAAGGCTCTGAAATCCCTGTCACGTAGAATGACTGCAGGAAATATGTATCGTCAGCCAGGAGAAGAGAGCAGAGGATCTGGAGGTGTTCTGATAGTGATCTTCATTTACTTGAAAGGCTACCATGTAGAGGTGAGGTTAGGCTTGTTCTGTTTATCCTCAGAGTGGAGAACTAGGAGCCATGGATGGCCATTTCAGAGGGATTTGGGCTTGATGCCAACTGAACCTGTCCCAAAGTGGAATGGATTGCTTTGGAAAGTAGTGAGTTCCCTATCACTGGAATTCTTCAGGCAAAGGCTGAAGGAGCAGTTGTTGGGAGATTCTTTTTCAGACCTTGGTTGGTCCAGATGCCCCTGGGGGTCTGGTCAAGGTGGGGATTCGGGGATTCTAGGCCTCTGGGATAAGGCATTCGGAGCCTTTCTGGTAAGTGTGGCATCTCCCAACTTAGCACTTGGCAACCCCTCTTTTGGGTTTGTCTTGACCCTTGTTCTTGCTGTGTGTATGGCCTTGGGTCAGATAGAATTTCCGAGCCTCAGCTTTCTCACCTGCAAAATGAAGACAAAAATGCTTTTATTAAGTAACTCAGAAGTTAAGAGGAAGGCACTTCCTCAGCTTTGAGGCAATATGGGAACAGGCTTAACACTTAACTTCCCTAGGCCTCAGTTTCCTCATCTGTAAAGTGAAGGGTTTGGAGCAGATGGCCCCTGAAGTTCGTTTTAGCTATAGAGTTAGTACCCCATGGCCCTAAGTGACTGGTCCATGTACGGCACTGTGGTAGGCACAATGCACTCTTATTTTCTCCATTCTCCTTAGGGTGTATGTGGGGGTATCCTGGCCGGATAAAAGCTGTATGCAAATGAGGAATGACAAAGTGCTGTGCACACATTTAAAGAGAAGCAGCATCCTCCAGAAAGGCCTTCTGTAGCAGGAGCTACACCCCCAAGAAGAGCTAAGGATGCTTCCTCTGTTTTCTGTGTGAGGAGGAAAGGTCTGTTCCAGGTTTTTGTGGAACCTGAATCAGTGGGCAGCCTGGGTCTCCCCGGGTCCTGCTTTGACTCCTTGCAGCTCATTCCATAATTCCTTGAAGGTGAAGATGTCTGCAATGTATTTGGAAAACCCTTTTATCTTTCTTTTCTAAGTGGTCTGCTGAGCATTGCCCTGATTGGCTTAAACAGGGAGTCTGTCAGGACAGCTAGAAGGGAGAGGGAGGCTGGGGCTTTCTCAGGGAGTTTGCCCAGTCCAGGGACCCCAGCCAAACAGCCTGCCTGAGAGTCCCTTCCAGGTTGGTTCCCAGGTAGTGAATTAGATGTGTCTACACTGATCTAATTAATGAGCTAATTGGCCTCTACTTCCTTTTGGAAGATATAGATACCCCCAAAGGGAAAGCCTTTGCCTGGTAGGCTCTGAATGAAGATGAATGAAAGAAACGTCGTTTCCAGTGCCATATGAGAAAATGGAGGCCTCTTCCCATAAATTTACCATGGGCACAGCTGTCACCTTGGGAACAGCTTTCTGGAGTCGAAAAGCTAGTGTTTGTCTTTTTAAAAATCAGAAATTGTAGCTTCTAATGACAACAAAAATTATTCCAGTAAACAAGACAAAAGTCCTCATACACAAAATTGTTAAGCTCCAGATGATCTGACATTTGTTTTTAAAAGAGTGTATTAAACTGAATGAAATAACAAAGGTTTGGTTACTTCCATTTCCTCTCCAGGACTCTTTTTCTTCTATTTTTAAAAAATTGTCACTACTAAAAAAAATCTCATGCAATTTTTCAGTACCTATTGGGTGTTAGAGAATGTGTTGGGTGCTGAGGGACAAAAAGGGAACAAAGCCTACCTTCAGGGAGGATGTGATGCTTACACAGGTAAGGGAAGGCAAGACCCCTGTTCCCACGATAACAGGTTTCAGTTAATGTCCCACCAGCTGTTTCTTCAGCATTCAGGGGACTGTTTGCATTTCACACATCTGTAGCCTTGTGGGCAGAAGAGCACCCACAAAAGGAGAACCCCCAAGAGACTACCATCTCAGATACATTGTTGGCACATATTACACTCCCCATGTCCTCCTAATTGGCTTGTTTATAGTACAGACATTCACCTTCAGATGAAGGAAGTGTTCAAGTGACTCTCTCATCTCTGTTCTAGTATTCTGGTATTTCTACATGTTGACAACTTGCTTGGTGAATGGGGTGTAATTGGCACGGTTTCTATTGATTTGTTTTTACAGTGCTGCTTTTGTGTGTGTTAAAGGTTCAATGATACAAATAATTCATTTAAATGGTTCAATTACATGAAATATAAAATTAAAAAATATGTGTGTCAGTGGGAGGTCAAATTCAATCCTTTATTATTATGAACTTAAGAGAATTTGCCCTTGAATTTAGGGAAAATTCATTCTATTCCTTAGGAAGATAGGAAAAGACCCTATGTCCAAATAACTCCAAAGGAACATCTGGGGTGCCCTGCATCATTTTAGTGAAGTTATCCTGGAATTCTTAACAGCTGTTATCCCTGATGAGAGGTCAGCCAGTCTACAAGCATTTGTTAAATGCCTGCTTTGTGCAAGGCACTCACCGCAAAGACAAGAGTAAGACACTTTCTGCTTACAAGGAAATTACACTCTCTCTGAGTAGCAAATACACACACGAGTAAATACAAAGTATCTTCAAAGTAATTCATCCTAAGCAGCATGCAGAATAGCAGCAGCCTTGAGGGGGGCTGCCTTCTCCCTCCAGCAAGCTGAGGGGGATGAGGATAGCTAATCCTTCAGGACTTCAGAAGGTCCCAGATTTCACTCCAGTGCAGTAACCCAACAGTACTAACCAACAATTGTTAGTACAAAGGGAGATAAGGAGCTTACATAAATGCCAGTCAGTCCCCTCCTTCCTGGAGACAAGTTCTCCTAACAGGATAATATGCACACAGGGCAAGTGTAACACACAGTATTTTGCTCCTGCCTGAAGTCACAGAGCCCAGATTAATCTCTGAGAGGAGAGGTACCTGACCCCCAAGGGGACAATCAAGCTATTTTCCTCTCTCTCACCCATGATTTCTCCCACGTGAAGTCCCACCCCAGGTTACAACACTGGGTGAGACAAAGTTCACATCTAGGATTTCTCCAAAAGACATCAGCAGGATCATTATAAAGAAGGTACAGCATAGACATCAAGTATAGGACAGCTATTTATTTATTCATTTGTAAAAGAAAAACGTAAAACACAAGAGACTTATATACTTGCATTGACAAAGACTTACAACATAAATCAAGAATCCATCACATTTATTAAAGGTATTTAGGTGGTGCAGTTGATAAGAGTGCTGGGTTTGGAATCAGGAAGTTCATGAGCTCTTCTTTTTCCCTTAAGTTTTATTTTATTAAATTTGCTTATCTACTTTAGTGTACAACATTCAGTTCCACAATCCCTTGAGTTCCAAATTTTGTTCCCTTTCCCTCTCCTCCCTCCTTCCCCTCCTTCGCCCCTCCCCAGCAGCATGCAATCAGATATAGGCTCCACAAATATCTTCGCATTAAGCATTAGTCAAATTGTGAAAAAGAATTATAAGCAATGAAGTGAACAACGAGAAAGAAGGAATGAAACAAAACTAAACACAAAAGAGAGAGCAAGGGGGCGGAGCCAAGATGGAGGAGTAGAAACAGCTCATCCAAGCCACTCTGCCCCCAGATTCCCCCCAAACTATGTAAAAGGGGACTCTGAACAACTTCTGGAGCCCCAGCACCCACAAAACAACACAGAGAAGCTAACCTCCCGCTGAGGACAGCCAGCAGCCCTGCAGGAAGGACCAGCGCAGTGGTCTGGGACCTGGCAGCACGCAGAGTGGAGCCGAGCCGAGTGGAACCCAGGTCCTCGTGAGCCGAGGTTTTAGCCCCAGGGCGGCAGGGCCAGCAGCCAGCTGGAGGAACCCCAGAACACCAGCAGCTGTGGCAACTCCAGAATTATCAACATAGACATGCCTGGGACAAAGTAAGAGGTTAGTGTCCTATGGACTTTGGGACCAGTATTTGGGGAATGCGTCGGCTCTCTCCCCTGGGGGCTAGAAGCCACTGAGGAGACATGCCATTTTGCAGTTTTCAGAGGCAGCTCCAGCTCCTGGCCTGCATGCTAACTGTAGGGAGATCCAGCGATCAGTCTTGGGGGGGTAATTGCTCTTGCTTTAACCTCCCTGGATCTGGATTGTGATCTAGGGTGGAAGTCGTGGGTGGGTTTACAGCTTGCCAGAAACGGAAGTTGCCCCCACACATTCGGGACGAAAATTCCTCTATCTGGCCTTAAAGCCATAGTGTGGCAACAAGCCCAAAAGTCAAGTAATTAAGTGGCAACATGCCAAGGCAAAGGAAACAGAAAATGCAACCCTAGACTCCTATTTTGGGGGCATAGAGAGGGAAAAGGACTGTGAGGTCAGAAGTCCTGCTCCAAAAGCCCCAGGGGAAAACATGAGCGGTTGCAGGCCATAGAGGACCTTAAGAAGGACTTTAAAAATCAAATAAGAGAAGTGGAGGAAAAATTGGAAAGAGAAATGAGAAGGATGCAGGAAAAGTATGAAATGAGGGTCAACAGCCTGACTGAGGAAACAACACCTTAAAAAATAGACTAACTCAAATGGCAAAGGAGGCCCAAAAGGGCAATGAGGAGAAGAATGCCTAAAAAGTCGAATTTGCCAGATGGAAAAAGAATCTCAGAAGTTCACTGAGGAGATTCATTCCTTCAGAGTTAGACTGGAGCAAATGGAAGCTAATGACTTTATGAGAAATCAAGATGCTGTTAAGCAGATCCAAAACAAATGAAAGATTAGAAGGCAATGTGAAATATCTCATGGGAAAAACCACTGACCTGGAAAATAGATCCAGGAGAGACAATTTAAAAATTATTGGACTACCTGAAAGCCACGATCAAAGAAAGAACCTAGAAATCACCCTTCAAGAAATTCTCAAGGAAAATTGCCCTGATGTTCTAGATCCAGAGGGCAAAATAGAGGTTGAAAGAATCCACAGATCACCTCCCGAAAAAGATCCCAAAAAGAAAACTCCCAGGAATATTATAGCCAGGTTCCAGAATCCCCAGATCAAGGAGAAAATACTACAAGCAGCCAGGAAGAAACAATTTCAATATTGTGAAACACAATCAGAATAGCCCAGGACCTGGCAGCTTCTACACTGAGGGATCGAAGGGCATGGAATATGATATTCCAGAGGGCAAAGAACTGGGAATGAACCCAAGGGTCACCTACCCAGCAAAACTGAGTATTTTGTTTCAGGGGAAAATATGGTCATTCAGTGGAATAGAGGACTTTCAAGCATTCTTGAGGAAAAACCAGAATTGAATAGAAAATCTGACATCCAGACACAAGAAGGAAGAGATGCCTGAGAAGGTAATCAGGGAAAAGAAATCAAAAGGAACTTATCAAAGTTGAACTATTTACATTCCTATATGGAAAAGCAATAACTGTGACTGATCTTATCTTTCTCACTATGAAAATAATGGAAGAAGGGTGTGTGGTCATATGAATACATATGTGAATGTGTGTGTATATGGTTATAGTTATATATGGATGGAGAGCATAGGTTGAATTTGTTGGGAAGGGAGAATACTCAAGGGATGAAATTATGAGGTGAGAGAGGAAAGTGGCAAGAGAAGATGGGGAGAGACAGGGTAGGGTAAACTATCCCATGTAGAAGAAGCAAGGGGAAGTGGTTGCAAAGGAGGGGGAGAATAAGGAAGGCTAAAAAGGCAAAACCACATTCACATTGAATTTGGTTCAGGGAGAAAATGACAACATACTAAATGGGATATCTCAACCTGCAGCAGGATAGGGGGAAGGGGGATGAGAGGAGGGATGATGGATGGGAGGGCATCCTTGGGGGGAGGGGAGGTTGGAAGTACCCACTATAGGAGAGGGACAGGATCATGTAGGGAATGAACCAGGTGGCAGGTAGGATGAGTGGGAGGGAATTATAAGCAGCCTTGTACAATATATCTACTGTGATAATGTTTTGCATAGCTAGACATGTACAACATATACTGAATTACTTATCTCCCCAGAGGGAATGGGTGACAAGGGATGAAGGAAATGGATCTGAAATTCGAGGTCTTAACATTAAATGTTTCAAATATATATATAAATACTATTATTAATACTCTTTTGCTTATAATTGGGAGATAAGATGTGCAGGCATTGGAGCACAGAGATTCACCTTCCTCTAATGGAAAAGTCGAAGGGGGTATGGGAGAAGGTATGGGAGAAAGCAGATTGGAGGAAGCGATATCTTGTGGGACTGCTATTCTGGGAGGTTGGGAAGGGGAATAACGGGGGGAAAATGATTGTAACTCAAAATCTGGTGGAAATGAATGATGTAAGACAGAAGTTAATAAAGCATTTGTTAAAGAGAGAGAGAGAGAGAGAGAGAGAGAGAGAGAGAGAGAGAGAGAGAGCAAGTAGTTTGCTTCAATCTGCATTCAGACTGTAGTTCTTTCTCTGGGTGTGGATATCCCTTTCCATCATGAGTATTTTGGAGTTGTCTTATAGCTTTGCATCACTGATACGGGCCCAGTCTATCAAAGTTAGTCATCTCACATATGATGTGTCTGTAAGTGTGTACAAAATTCTCCTGGTTCTGCTCCCCTCACTCAGCATCAGTTTATATACGTCTCTCAGGGTGATCACGAAGTCCGATTGCTCCTCATTTCTTATAGCACAATACTATTCCATTGCATTCATATACCACACTTTGTTTAGCCATTCCCCAATTGATGGGCAGCCCCTTGATTTCCTATTCTTTGTCACCACAAAAAGAGCTGCTATAAATATTTTTGTGCAAACAGGTCTTCCTTCCACTTGTATGATTTCTTTAGGATACAGCCCTAGAAGTGGTATTGCTGGGTCAAAGGGTATGCACTTTTTTATAGCCCTTTGGGCATAGTTCCAAACTGCTTTCTAGAACGGTTGCATCAGTTCACAACTCCACCAACAATGCATTAGTGTTCCAATTTTTCCACATCCTCTCCAGCATTTATCATTTTCTTGTTTTGTCATTTTAGCCAATCTGACTTGTGAGGTATGGTACCTCAGAGTTGTTTTGATTTGCATTTCTCTAATAAATAGTGATTTAGATCATTTTTCCTTATATTTATAGATATCTTTAATTTCTTGCTCTGAAAACTGCCTGTTCATATCCTTTGACTATTTATCAATTGGGGAATGACTTGTATTCTTATAAATTTGACTCAATTCTCTGTATATTTTAGAAATGAGGTCTTTACCAGAACCACCGTAAAAATTCTTTCCCAATTTTCCATTTCTCACTTAATCTTGGTTACATTAACTTTATTTATACAAAACCCTTTTCAATTTAATGTAATCAAAAGGAAGATGAGTTCTAATCCTGCCTCAGACACTCACTGGACATGTGATCTCAGGTAAGTCACTTCACTTCTATTTGCTCCAGAATAATAGTACCTGCCTTCCAGGCTTATTGTGAAAACCAAATGAGACTCCCTACTTACAGCACTCTGCGGAAGCTTTCTCTGATGATAATTTTTATTGTTTAAAATAGCAGAACATATTCCATTATATTTGCAAACCATAAATTGTCCTGTTGTTATGCCCCAACTGTTGGACACATGCATTGTTTTCAAGTTTTACTTTTACTGATAAACCTACTGCGACTATTTTTTTCACAGATGGTCTTCCTCCCTCCCTTACCATAAGGCAATAGTCTTCCAGGGATGACACTTACTGTTAGTGGGATCCCTGCATCAAAGGGTATGAGAAGTCTTGTGGTTCAGTGCATTTGCACCCATATTTTAAAACTGTTGCCAGAAAAGTGAATTTATTACAACTTCTAACTTATAAACATCCAGTTTTACATGGGATAAGATGCTGAGGTTGGAGCTCAAGAGTGATGCTGGTAAGTGGATCCAAGGTCGAAGTCAGAAGGAAGAAAGTTCAAGGGGTCATTGGGTAGGCCGTATGCTTTTCAACAGCTAAGTGGAGCTGCAGTGGCTTGAGCCCTGGGCCTGGAGTCAGGAAGACTCATTTTCCAGAGTTCAAGGCTGGCCCCAGACATACTGTTTGATTCTAGTCAAGTCACTTCACCCTGTTTGCTTCAGTTTCCTAATCTGTAAAATGATCAAGAGAAGGAAATGACAACCCACTGCAGTATCTCTGCCAAGAAAACCCCAAGTGGGGTTACAGGGAGTCGAACACAACTGAGAAACAACAAATGCTTTGGGAAGGCAAACAGAGTATAGGAGTAAGAGTGAGTTTGGTGGGCTTGTTGAGAGTATTAGAGAAAAGGAAAGGAAAGGGGGATCACAATGAACTGGAAAGCTCTTCTGGGTTGGATGGAAGAGGGTCAGGCCCCATGACCTGGGAGGGAGGGTCTAGGAGCAGTCTGTGTCACCAGGAATTGGGGGTGGGGTAGGAATAAATTCAGGTAGGGAGGGAGTAGGAGGGGGCAGGGGCAGGGCAGCAGACGAGCTGGTTCAGCTGTGGGTACAGCCACGCCTGGAGGGGTCAGCCACTCTGCCATCTTGCCATCTGCCTTCCATCCCTCCTTTTCACCACTTCTGCCTCTTAGGACACAGTAATCAAAATGACAGAAAGGGTGTGCCTATCACTTGCCACTTCACTATTCCTGTGACTCACCATGTGAACATTCCCGTCCATGGCCACCCATGCCCAATGTGTGTTATGTCCTCTATTAGAATGTAAGCTCTGTGAGGGCAGGGAGCATCTTGTTTTTGTATTTGTATCTCTGGTGCAAAGCACAGACCCTGACACATAGTCAGTATTGAATAAATACTGTTTATTTGTTCATGGTAGTGTGGCATGGGGATGGCGGCTGCCTGGGGAGCAGGAGTGCTTTCTCAGCCCCCTCTTTCCCCCCTATGTCAGTGCCCTGGGGCGTGGCCATACTTGCCCACACTGGTTGTGACTTGGGTCTGCATCTAGGCTCTTCTAAGCATCTGAAGATGCTTTAGAGGAGAACCAAGGGCCTGGCCAAAGGCTTAGAAAGTAAGACTCACAGGAAGTGGTTAAGGAGCTTCAGCTCTCTGGCCCGGAGAGGGAGGGGCATGAGGCGGCTTAAGGGTGGTTTCCTCACAGCTACCTCTGCAGCAAGGAGTCCAAGTACGATTATGTGCATTACACAGGGGAGAGCCACAGCACAGAGAAGTCATTTCCCCCAGGTTGCAGCACCAGCAATGAAGTATCAGGATTTTCCCCAGTTCTCCTGACTCCAAGTCCAGCATTCCAGCCCTCAACATTTGTGGGAATCTCCTTGAAAGCTAAAGAGTCCCTGTCCTCCAGAGGCTTATGTTCTACAGGGAGAGCACCACAGAATATCTTTGCTGCTTAGAACTGAGACCTTATGGATCACAGACCACAGAGTTAGGGTAGAAAGTGGCCAAGCAGGTTACCCAGTCCAACGCTCTCATTTCATGGGGGAGGAAACTAAGGCACACAAAGGCCACACAACTAGTAGGAAGCAGAGCTGAACAGTGCAGTACTCATTTTACCACCAGGAAGACTGAGGCAGAGTGGGGAAGGCGCCTGTCCAAAGCCCCACTGCCAATTAGCTGAGGTTTGGGAGCTTTCTGTGACAGGGTTCTGTCAGAAGGCTGGATGGAGGGCTCAGAGCGATCCAGCACACGCCAAAAGTTCACTTAAGATAATTGCTATTTGAGAAAGAAAGTCCCCTGGACAAAGTAAGTCTGCATCCAGCCAGGTTCTCAGTCGATCTGCCTGCTCTAAGTTACAACTCAACAGGAGGGGAATCTTGGGCTGTGCTGTCTCCTCCATCCTGCACAAACACCTTTGGGCTAACATCCAATGGCTCACTCTCTGCCTTCATAGAGGGTGGCTAGATGGTGTCATCAGGAGGGTGCCTGGCCTAGAGGCAGGAAGACCTGACTTTGAATCCTTTCCCAGACACTGACCATGTGGCCAAGGACAAGTCACCTAAGCTGTCTGCCTCAGCTCATTTAGCTATGAATAAAGGAGCTGGACTCAATGGTTTCCAGGGTTCCCTGGTCTTTAATACCCTATCAAGAAAGGAGAGAGAGAGAAAGAAAGAGAGAGAGAGAGAGAGAGAGAGACACACACACACACACACACACACACACACAGAGACAGACAGACAGAGAGACAGACAGAGAGACAGAGACAGAGAGACAGAGAGACAGAGAGAAATGGAGAGGGAGAGAGAGATGGAGAGGGAGAGAGACAGAGAGAGAGAGGACAGACAGACAGATCCAGAGCCAATTCGATGTTGTTAATTTTATTTATTTTTAATGTTTCATTGGTGACTTTTGACTAGCCATATCCTTACATATGCCCTCAAACTGAAAAACCTCACTTATAACAAAGAAAAAAAAGTTAAGCCAAACTGAACAATAAAATTATTATTTTTAACAGTGTATGCAGCATTTGCCCCTGTAGTCCCCCACCTGACTACAGAGGGAAGGGAAGTATGTTTCATGGTTTATTTTCCAGGTCTAAGGTCACCATGATTTTCCATATTTGCTCTACTTATATTCCAGCAAAACAAATCACTTTGGACACTCCTTTCATTTTCAGTAAGTACCATCTTCCATAGCTCCTCACCTACTCTTCCTACCAACCATTGCAGTTTGGAGAATTCTATTTGAAGGGGAAGTCTTTGTTTTCCCCTCAGAACTGACTGATGGGTGAAATGTACACCTTGTATTTCAGATGCAGGGAAGAGAGGCTGGTGATGCCACAGACAGCATGGGAGACAGAGATCAGAGGAGGACGTGGCTGTCCAAGGACTCCCTTCCCTTACATACTCCTCCTCTGATGCCATGTCATGGGTGGGTGTAGCCATGCCACATGCCAGTAATGCCCAATTTCTGGCAGGTTCTATCTGGAAGGGACTTGAGCTGTGTATCTGAGCTTTAAGGAGTAGCTCAGAAGCTCATTCCCAGAAAGGCACCCACAATGGGCATGAACATTTTATTTTGGCCGTGACCCAGCAGGAGGCTGCTTTCCACAGGACAGTGTAGGGGCTTGTGGCCTCTGTCGTCAGAGATAGCAGCCATGGAAAAGGAGCCTGGAGTCTACACTAAAGTTAATGATTCATTGGGTCAGCTCTTTATCACAGGTACTCTCTTCAGAGATATGTTCTGATGGGGTGTGGGAGGGTCATCCCCTTTCCAGACTCCCACGATCCTTTCTGCCAGGCTGTCCTGTGTCAAACAATGGGGCCTTTGAGACAACACGCTTTGATCCAGCCTGCCTCAGCACTGATTTCAAATGATTAGCCCTGCACACACCCACTGCAAGATGAAGACCCCGGCCATGCTCCACTTGGGGCCAAGGCCAGGTGTTGGGCTCCCCGCCAACAGTGTGGGATTTCTCCCATGCTGTGCTGCAAAAAGATTTCAGCACAGAGGAGGAGGAGGGGGGGGAAGAGGAGGAGGGAGGAGGAGAAGGAGGAGGAGGAAGAGGAGGAGGAGGAGGATTCTTTTTCTTGAAGAGAAAATGAGAATTAACTCTTTGGAGTCAGATTTATGCTTTTCCCATTGTACTCACTCATTGTTCCAATTTCCATCTGCATTGGCTGCCTCAATTGCTTGGAATGTTTTCCCTTCTCACCTCTTCTGTCTGGGATCCCATCAGCTTAATAATCACCTCCCACAAGAAACCTCTTATTTCTCATAGTTCCTAACATTCCTTGACTGTCCCCTTGAAACAACCTTGCGTTTACTTTATGTATTAATCCTATATTAACTTATCTGGGCACATGCTGTTTTCCCTGAGTAGAATATAAGCTCCCTGAGGGCAGGGATATATATATATATACACACACACACACCATATATTCTTTGTCTTCCTGCCCAGGTGACCTGGCATATGTAATTGCCTAATAAATGCACTCTCCCTTCTCCACTGCCCCAGACTTCATGTGTGTGTTAGTTGGTACCTATCTAAAGCCCTTTCGTATTTTTTGCATTATAATTGTATGTATATTTGCATTATATAATATGATTTTGCATCATAATTGTATGTATTTTGTATTATAATTTAAATAGACTAGAAACTCCATGAGGGCAGAGACTCTCAACTTATCTAACCTTTGTATCTCTCTCAGTGCTCTGTGAAAAGCAAGTGTTTAATAAATGTTTGTTGAATTTAGGGGAACCACTCAAAAGAATCTGGCTTAACCATCTACACAAGAAATACCAAGTGGATAAAGAAAACTTATTGCCCAAACTATGACACAGAGTTAAGTGGACAACCTCTAGAGCTTGATTATATGCATAAATATATACACATTATATGTGTATAAGCACATATGTATACCTACATATATATTCATACACATACACACAGAGGACTGAACAGGAGGCAAAGAACAGGCTAGGTTACCTATGGGAAGTTGTAAAGTTATTTTAAAGATCCCAAACTTGTTCCTGAAACAAAAGCTTACTTTTTTAATACTGAAAGTCTACCAGTGTGTTGTTGTGAGTAGTGGTGTGCTGGTAAATGTTTAACAACTAGCTCTCAAAATAATATGCCCATGACTCATTTTTCCAGCCTAATTTGCATCATTAACATTTTCTCCTTCACTTTCTTGAGTCTAGAAAAATCTGCAAAACCATAAGTCCAGCCTTGATTTCTAGGGTTTGACAATCCCCAAGGTGTAAATACTCATACTGAACATTTAACCATCAGCTCTGGAGAGCCAGTGGATCTAGCATTGGTTCTGGCACACCCCTGGGCCTGTAAGTCATGGGTCATTATGGTCTCTGAGCTAAGTGACACAGAGGATGGAGCACAAGGCCTGGAGTCAGGACAACTCCTCTTCCTGAGTTCAAATCTCACCTCAGACATTTATGGGCTATGTGACCCTGGGCAAGTCACTTAACTCTGCCTTAGTACCTTATCTATAAAATGAGCTGGAGGAAAAAATGGCAAACCAATACTGCATCTTTGCCAAGAAAACTCCAAAAACATCCAGAGTCCAACAAGACTGAAGATGACTTAACAAGAAAATCTTAAAATGGTAGAACCATAAATTGTGTGGGCTTAGAGCTGGAAGGACTTTTTCAATCCATTGAGCCTAATGTCTTTTTACAGAGGAGGAAACAGTGCCCCAGAGTGATCCCTTAAAGCGGATGGAGAGGTACAGCTGGAGAATATGACAAAGATCTTTGCAGGAGAACTAGAGGAAAGGGGTTGTCATCCCCAGCTTGTGTAATCAGAGGGGTTGGGCTGGTCACCTGACAAGAGAAAGCTAACTAAGCCTCTGGGCTGCCCTGGGGGCCACTCCACCCAGGAGCGATGGAGGAAGGCCCCTTCCACATAATGTGGTTATGGTGGCAGAGCATCTCACGGACTTCGGGGGAGGCAGGGGTGGGCTGGCACAGACAACTGCCTTGGTGACGACCTCACAGCTCCACAGCAACAATGCAGGTTTGAACAGACTTTGTTGCGACGGATGAAGCAAAGAAACCATCTGAGGAACCTCCAGATCAACAAGCATTTTAAAAGTGACCACTCGGTGCCCTCTCGGGGGCCAGGCGCATGCCAACTCGGCCCATGCCAACTCGGCCCAAGCTTCGGGACTTCAGTGTGAGCTGGGCACAGGAGAAGCTGGAGAGAAGGAGCCCGGCTTCTCGGAAAGAGAACGCAGGCTCCCGGAGGAACGGTGGACTGGCTTGTAGGCACCGAGTCAACAAAAATACGAATAAAAGACAAACATTTCAGTATTCGCTCTGGGCAAAACCCCGCACAAAGCAGAGGGGTTCTGATGTTCTGTCAGAAGCACTGGGGAAGCGCTGGCATTCGTGAGCAGAGGGTAATAAGAGTGCCTACTTCAGAGGGTCGTCGTGAGGATCAATTGAAATCCTAATGCTAAAGCACTTTAGCACTGAGCCGGGCACGTGCGCAAGGCTGGTCATTATTACCAGCCTGGGCTAATGACGGCAGTGACCTTGATGTTAGGGACTCAGGCAAAAATGAATCAGTCCTCACTTTCAAGGAGTGGACATCATATTAAGAAAAAATCACACGTACACAGAAAATCAAACATCGGTTTTGAAACACAGTCTGAATGTACTGCTGCTGCTATTTTGAAGAGCCTGCGGTCTGGTGCCTGCTGGAGTGCCGGCTTTGCGGCTTCGAGTCTGCGGTCGGGAGGGCTGTGTTTCACATTACATATTGTCAATCGCTCTAATCACCTTGGAGGTATCGAGTTACGGTCTGTTAATCGTGTGTACTTTCCTGCAATGATCCAGCCGAGGGGACACCTGGCCATTTTGTAAGCATCCCTATCAGATTACGAAGCCCGGCGCTCTCGGCAGGAATGTCCTCTTCTGGGGGATGTCTCCCTTCCGCCACCATACTTCTGGCCAACGAGCCTTGGCAGCTGTGACTCCGTTCTATCCCAATCGAATTCAGGGCTCAGAATGCGATCACTTCCCCGAGACCATCTGTTTACTCTTCTGCTAAAGGAACTCCAATCTCTTTGGCAACCCCTGAGGTTTGTACTCAATAAATCCTGACAGGGAGGCATTTCTTTCTTTCTTTTTTGGCACACTAAGAAAACTGAATGTTTTCCAAATGGTGCATTATTGATATTAAACCCGATTGGTGCATCGCCGGCCATCAAAGGAATGCACTCAATAACACGTCCAAAAATGAAAAGGAAATTGACCGGCCCATCAGCATCCATTTATCAGTAGAAACATTAGCATCAGATGGGAAATTCAGCAAACGACAAGCATGTGGACAAAGGGAGACTTACAAACGCCCAGTGGAGAAATGAATGCTCCTAGAAATGGCTGCTACCGCCCCTCTCTGTAGCCCCCTTCTACCCATAATGGTCATCTTGTTTCTGCCTCTGCTATGGATGACTGTGAAACCATTTGGAATTGTTAGGGTTCCATTGAGCTCAGCAGTGAAGGGAGGGACAAGTGGGAAAAAGCAGGAACATCTTAGGGGAACAGAATTACCGGAAAGAGAGCTGCCTCTGCAATCAGAGGACCAGGGTTCAAATTCAGCCTCTGAGGCTTGCTACTGGAGTGACCTTGGACCAGTCACTTCATTTCTAAAAGCCTCACCTGTAAAATGAGGGGGTTAGACTAGATGGCTCTGAGTCCCCTTCAGGTCTGGATCGATCAGCCCATGGTATTGGGAAGAGGCTCCTAGGCAAAGCCAGCTTCCCTGCATGGGGGTGGGGTGGGACTGCCCAAGTAAGTCCCTTCACTCTGTCATCTACTTTATTTCCATTGTCTGAATGCTGTCCCTTTACTTGGTGGCACCGTCTGAAATCCCACCACTGGAGATCCATTCATATTAATTAGCAACCCCGGTTTTTTTTTTTTTTGGTAAGTTGAGGGGGCTGTTGGTCACTCAAAGTTGCTATGAATTAGTTTCAAGCACAATGAATTAGAATCCAACCAGCTTGTTTTCCTCTTAACACTTAACAGAGGTCATCTACCTTGAAGAAAGCAGAATTTCAAAGGGAGCTGGTAATGGGATTGGTCAATATTTAGGTCATTTTTGATCATGGAGCATTTTGGAAAGTGGGCATGGCTGATAAGGCTTCAGGTAACAGGAGAGCTTGGGGAGACGTAGGCACAGGCTGAGGAAAGATTGGTGAGAGGATTCCAAAGAGAAGCTTTGCTTCTATGTCCATCAGTGCAGCTAAGTGGTGTTATGGGTAGGGCACTGGAACTGGAATCAAGAAGAGTGAGTTCAAATAGTGCCTCAGATACTTTTTAGTTGTGAGACCCTGTGCAAGTCTCTTTACGTCTCAGTTTCCTCTTCTGTAAAATGGGGGTGTAATAACAGCCTCCTACCTCACAGCATTGCTGCAAATGTTATAACATAAGTAAATCACTGCAAAATTGGAAGTGCTACATAAATGACATGGGTCGCTATTATTTTTAAATTTTTCTGCACTTGACAAAGGAGCGGGAGCCACTTTCCTTCTCCCCTTCTGCTGCCTGCTTCTAGAGTCCTTCACTCAGCCTATCTGCAGAAGGACCAGCCTTCATCTGTACTGTGAATTGTGTGCCCTGGCCAGGCGGGTGGTGGGGGTGCGTGTAAATATCAGACCCGCCTTCCAATCCCAGGTCAGCTATTTCTGCCTGGGGCACCTCGAGCAGCTCCCTTCCTCTTCCTGAGCCTCATTTTTCTCCTCTGTAAATGAGGGCATTGAGCCCTCTGACCTCCAATGTTCCTTCCTTTTCTAGACTCTTTACAGGAATGATTTCTAGATTGCTCCCTCTGGTGGGAGGTATTTGGTCCCTTGCTCAGTTCAGAGCTAAGGATATGGAAGCTTACTGAAGGAAGTAACTGGTCCATTGAATGATCTCATGCAAGGAAAAAAAATACAAAGTGCTGGTAGGCTTGGAAGAATGCAGTGATACGTGCTTGCTTTTAGTCAGTTCTTCTGGGCTCGTTCATGACATTTCTCCAGAGTTTACTTTTTTTTTTAACCCTGTTAGTGTTAGGTTATGGGAGTTACTGTGTATATTCTTCTCATCATTTCTTCACACTGAATCAGTAGAAACTGTCCCAAGTTTCTCAGAATTCCATTTATTAAATTATTAAGGCATTATATCAAACATCGGAGATACAAAGATAGGCAAAAGCCCAGGTCCTGCCCTCAAGGAGCTCACAGTCTAATGGGGGCAACATCATGCAAACAGCTATGTGCAAACAAGACTATACAGGACAAACAGGAAAGGAGGGAATTCAGAAAGACTTCTTATAGTGGTGGGAGCTTAAATGGAGTCTGAAGGAAACCGAGGAAGCCAGGAGGCAGAGAAGAGGAAAGAGAGAAGTCGAGGCATGGAGGCAGCCAGGCAGGGAGATGGAGTTTCTGTGGAAGGACCAGCCAGGAGGGAAATAAGTTCCTTATTTTTTTATATTATTACTACTGATGTGGAGGTTATTGAGGCAAGGGGGTGACACAATCACTTTAGGAAGATCATTTGGACAGCAGACTGGCAGATGGTGCTTAATAAATGTTTTCTGGTTGACTGTTATATTGTAAAATAAGCCAAAACACCAGACACATTTTAAAGATGACATTGGGTCAGTAGTACGTCCCTCTGGATGACCTTGGAACGCTGGCTTCAGAGCCTACCTAGACCCAGCTTCCACAGTGAACAACCATGGGTCTTCCACCGCCCTGACAAAGCACGATCTTTCTGATGACTGCTGGAAGCCTTGTTTGGGTTTCCTGTGGGTGGATAATTGCAGTGACTTTTCTGGCTAGTTTTATTTTGTCCCTTTCTGTGCTAGTAAATCACAGCCTGCCTAACGACTCTAACAAAAAGAAATCCTACGGAAAATAGCCAATAGAAGGCTGGGTGTGAGACGTGTGGGTTTGCAGACTGGAGCCCCGAGTCCATCGAAGGGACTTTTAGAGAAGAGCACCGACAACCAAGCTTGCCCACACTCTCCCTACAGGTGTTCTCAGTCTGGGAACAGGGAGAGTGGCTTTTTATGCTCTGGAGTATCTGTCCAGCCTACTCTCCTGCCTGGACCTGCGAACACGATGGAGGTCACAGGATCTTTGACTCCGAGCAGAAAGGGACCTCCAAGGGCAGCTGATCTGGGTCCTTTGTTTTGGGATGGAGGAAGTCAAAGCCCAGAGAAATGAACCCACCTGAGGCAGAGCTAGGATGGGAATCTGGAACGTCTGACCCCAAATCCAGTCTTCTTTTTCACTTTATTTCTGCATCCTGAAAAGGAAAGGAAGCTGTTTATATTGATCTAGTTTACTGAGAGTAGTAATACTGAAGCATTCATTCACTCAATTTATCATATATGCATATGCACACAGTGTGTGTGCATGTCTGAGCATGCGTGTGCATGTGCTTGTGTGCACATGTGTGTGTGCATGTGTGCATGTGTGTGTAGAGACACACACAGAGAGAAAGAGAGACAGAGAAGATAGAAGTGGGGGAGAGTACACCTCACAAGTGTGAGAGCTCCCTGAGCTCCCTCCTTAGCCCCCAAGCCTTCAGCCATTCCTCTGGTTACCACAGGTTTGGTATGATCCTAACTGAGCTTCCCAGTCTAGGGTGCTACATAGTGAATGGAGGTGGGGCAGGACCCCACTGGCCTAGTCATCTGGATTGCTGAGTCAAAGCCTGGCCTGTCTTTAGGCCTGTCTTTAGGGCCTCAAAGCCTTTGTCTCCTTCCCTGTAAAGTGAAGAGCTTGGAGGAGCATCATGGTGAGGGTATAGAATGGTGGGCCCAGAGTCAGGAAGACCTGGTTTGGAATCCCACCTTGGACACTTATTGGCTATACAATTATAAGCCAGTGAATCTGCCTGCCTCCGGGCTCTCCCCTCTCCTGGCCGTCCTCTATTCTACCTCCAAAGTGGTTTTCCCAAAGTGCAGGTCCGATCCTATCATGCCACCCCCATGCCCAGGTTCTAGTGGCCCCCTATCATCTCCAGTAGCAAATACCAAATGCTCTATTTGACATTCAAAGTCCTTCATACCCTAGCCCCCATCTACCTTTCCAGTCTTCTTACACCTTATTCCCCAACACATACTCTTCGATCCAAGGATACAGGCCTCCTGGAAGCTCCAGGGACAAGACCCTTCATCTCTTGTCCTCTGGGTATTTTCTCTGGCTGGCTGTCCCCCATGCTTGGAATGCTCTCTCCCCTCCACTCCCGCTATAGACCTCCCTGGCTTCTTTTAAGTCTCAGCTAAAATCCCACCTTCTACAAGAGGTCTTACCCAGCCCCTCTTCATTCTCATGCTTTTCCTGTTAATTATTTCCTATCAGACTGTAAGCTCCTTGAGGACAGGGACTGTCTTTTGTCTCTTTTTGTATCCCCAGTGTTTAGCACAGTGCCTGACACATAGTAGCCACTTAATAAATGTTTATTGATTGATTAAACTTCCTGAGCCTCAGTTTCCTCATTTGTAAAATGAGGGGATTAGTCTTAATGACCTCTAATGTGACAATTAGCTTTAAATGATGATCCCATAATTGTGGGCAGACATTTTAGAGATTCTTGTTTATTTCCATATCCCGCCCCCCCATACACACAAAGTCAGGACCCCAAAGCCGGAGGTCGCCCAAATCAACTATCTCTGTTTAAAAGCTTCCCTTAATGCTTTCTGCTCTGCATACCACAGTCATTTCATCACTCCCCACCTCCTACACAACTGAACTTTCTTCTGAAATAAAGCAGAAGTTAAGCCAGAGGGGCCCCACCTGACAGCCCAGCTCCACCTTCACGTCATCCTTTACCTCTCTGTTCACAGGATGGATGAATGTTTCCTCATGTCTTTTCCAGAACCAAGACTTGTCATTGCCCTCATCCTTAGACCATTTGCCTCTTAGTATAATTTTGGCTTACGTTTGTGATTCCTTTTTGTTTATATTCTTGTGGTTCGACATCCTTTGATCTGTACCAATTCACATCTTTCCAGGTCTCTCTACATAACTGTAATGTCTCCTACCTTGAGGCAGGAAAAAGAAAATCCCTCAGCTGGTCTGTGCTTTCTTGGTAGCTCCACCAACTTTGTGCTAATGTTTCTATCTTCCTGCATCTCTTTCACCACTGGCCATTTTAATCTTCTAGCATCTTTGCCAATTTGATTTATGTAAGGTGAAACTTCAGAGGTGTTTGAATATTTATTTTTTTTATTATTGGTGATGTGACTTTTTATACTGAGGGTGAGCCTCCAAATGGAGCCTCCAAATGTGGGATGTGACATAAGATGCTGGTCTAAACCCATTTTTATTTCTAGTTTTCCCAGTAGTTCTTATCTAACTAAGGAATCCTTTCCTGAGGAGTTTGTGGTCTTGGGTTTACTGAATGCTGGACTCATATGTGTGGTTGTTTCAGAGTCTTACTTTCCTAGTCTCTTTTATTGGTTAATGTTTTATTTTTTGACAAATCCTCTATAATTTTGATGTTGCTTGCTTTCTAATATAGTTTGAGGACTGGTGCTATTAATCCCTTTCTTTCCAAATAAAGAATTAAATTTACTTTATTTGGCCCCAGAAGACCATTGCAAGAACAATGGGTCAAAATGACAAAAAGATAAATTTAGGCTGGATGTCAGGGGAAACTTCCTAACAATGAGAGCTAACTCAAAGTAGAAAGTGTTGCCCTGAGAGGTAATAATTTCCCCCTCATTAGAGATTTTCAAGCAAAGCCTAGATTACACTTGCTGAGTGTTCTCACATTCTCTCTCTGCCCCCAGCTGCATTTCCCTTGTGAATTTAGGCATTTTGTTCCTCCAAATAAATTTTTAAAAATTATCTTGTCTGCTTTTATAAAGTAATTCCTTGAAAATTTATGTGTTATGGCACACAGTCTGTAAGTTAATCTGAGAAATATAATTTTGATTCTATTGGTTCGGTCCAATCATGAACGATGATTATCCCCCCAATTAGTTGTTTTTCTTTATTTCTGTAAAGAGGGTTTTAGAGTAGCATTTATATAAGTCCTGAGTATGTCTTAGTAAGTTAATTCCCAGATATTTTATGCATTTTTTCTTTCATGGATAAGACAGTCTTCATCCATAAAATGAGGAGACTGGAGTCAATGACCTCTAAAGTCTACATCTATTGTCTTGTGGTCCTTTCATCTTTCCTTGATGGGCACTGACAGGGATAATTCATTCTTTTAAAAATGGACAGAAAATGATATGTTTTTCATGTGCACTTTACTTTCAAAGCACTTTATTTTGCTTTGTGACAACCTTATCATGTAGTTGCTGTAGATAATATTATTGCCTTTACACAGATGAGGAAACTAAGACTTTGGAAAGAGAGACTGACTCTAGCCAGGGTCACATAGCTACTAATCCAGGTTGAGTCTCTATTTGAACCCAAGTCTTCCTGACTCCAAGTCTAATGCTCTAACCCTTATCAACGATCTGGAATTATATAGGTTAGCAACCAGAGACCTATTACAATCAAGTCAATTTGATTTTTTAAAAGTCCTCAGATTTCTTGGTGCCCAGAGAGAATACAAAGTAGATTTAGAGTCACACATACTCAGGTGACAGTCACCTGTCAGCCCATCTACCTAGTTGCTCTTGCTTAGTTTGGTCATAGGGTACAGCATTTACTTGGGATTATGTAATTGAAAATACTTTAAAATTTCTCTGTGTGGCACAACTGAGTAGCATCATAACAGCCCAAACTGGGATCTCTGTCAAGCTATTTTTATAAACATCTTTCCCCTGTAATTGCACTGCTTAATATACTGTATATTTTAAATTATTCTATTTGCAAGGTCTTGAAAAGCTTAAAAATTGCCACGCACAAGAACATTAGAGATATATTTAGTAATGTATTTTATCAAAGGCATAGAGGACAAGCCCAAGAGGGAAATAGATATTCCACGTGGGTTTCCTCAGAATACTTGTTTCTGCTCCGTTTCAGGTGTTGCCATTGTGTTGACTGACAGCATTGCCACTCCCTTTATTCTACCTAACATTCCAAGGAAGGGATCTTAATGTATTAGAAGGTGTTGGCTCTGTACCAAAACCCAACAATAAGCCTAGCTCTCCTCTGTAAGGAAGCCAGCAGAAGGACAATGGCCCTTAAAGCCGAGATTCCAAGCTAGTCTTTGTGGTAGCAAATGTAGGAAATAGACCTTCCCACTTTGGCAAGAAAAGTGAGAAGCCATGGCCACTGCAGCAGCAAAAGTGTTTTTATATAGTAGAAATGAACATGAGTAAATGGAAAAACAGAAAGGAGAAAGAGGAATAGGTAACCCTAAAGTAGCTGGTGGGAGATAAGGCTGACCTAGAGCCAACTGGACTGTAATATTCAAAAGAAATGCCACCTGCGGAGTCCTAACTCATACTTTAGTTCTAACAATAGTTCTGTAGAATCCAACAAGCATTATATATATATATGAAAAACCCAACAAGAATTCAAAAGAATCCAACGAGCATTTATTATTCAAAGGACCACACAAGACTCTTGATTGAGAAAGGGAAGGCAAAAGACTGTGACTTCCCTGAAAGAGCTTGCATTTTATTAGAGGCAGGGGATTGTGGAAGATTTATTCAAATGAACCTCTGAACTTTGTGATGGGCTATTCCCTTCAGTGTCCATGACTACCCAATATGCTGGAAGTTTTTTCTCATTTTCTATATAGTTTTTATTTTTGGCTTTTTGGAGGGGGGAAGGTAGGGCAATTGGGGTTAAGTGACTTGCCCAGGATTACACGGCTAGTTTTGTGTGTGTGTGTGTGTGTGTGTGTGTGTGTGTGTGTGTGTGTGTGTTAAGTGCCTGAGGTTGGTTTTAAACTCAGGTCCTCCTGACTCCAGGGCCAGTGCTCTATTCACTATGCCACCTAGCTTCCTCTTCTCATTTTCTTGATAGGAAGAGGACATAATATCCATTAGGCATATTTTGCTCTCTCTGTGTGACCATCCTACCTTCTTTTTTCATTGTACATTTCTTTGATGACTTTTATTACTTCTTTGACATACCCTATTCATATATGCCATAGACTTCTCAAGTCCACCATGTGCCTCTCCATTGTCCTCTTTGTAAATTGTGATGATCCATGGGTTATAGCCATACAAAATACTGGTAAAATATTGTACTCTAGAAAGAAATGTAATCATTTCTCTCTGGGAGAAATTTGGGGTCATTAAAGGAGCCTTGTAATTTCCCCTAAGGTACTCAAGCCCAGCCTCCTCTTCCTGTTAATTCTGGACCCAATTAATTGTCGATTAGCAATATCTGTCCAAGATACTTATCCTGATGAATGAATTATATAAGTTGTTTATCTAGTAGCTTCATGTCATCACCTGACCAATATGCATTTTTCATCCACTTGGTTCTTCCAGTATGGGTGGTTTAGCTAAACTCTTCTGAGTGGTTACCTGACTTTTCTGAGAAGCCCTACAGTGTTCCAGGGCTTCATGCAACCATTATGAAGCCTTCTACAAATAGCATCTAGAGGACCTTGCTATCTAAAGGGAACCTTTCTTCAACTTGGAATGTATTTTGATCTTCATGACAATGGCAAGCACCCTTGGCAAGTCTGTGTCCTTGTTTTAGTATTGTTGATATGAATAATCAGAAAGTCATCAAACAACCTTATCTCCATGCCTTTTATAGAATATTGAGCAATCCTGAGCTGTGTTAGAAAAAGACTCTTAAAATGTCATTTTGCTTTACTGAACCAAATTTTATTTTAATCAATAAACTTGTATTCCTTACATGTTATAGCCAACTGTATGATGGTGAAGATGTGGTCTGCTGTAGAATATTACTTACAATATTACATATTCCAGGCAAACTAATAAATGGTGGAGTTGTAAACTGATCCAATCATTCTGGAGAGCAATTTGGAACTATGGCCAAAGAACTATAAAACTGTGCATATTCTTTGACCCAAAAATATCACTACTAAGTCTATACCCCAAAGAGATCAAAGGAAAAGGATCCATGTGTATAAAAATATTTTTATCAGCTTCTATTGTGCTGGCAAAGAATTGGAAATTGAGGGGGATGTCCATCAGTTGGGGAATAGCTGAACAAGTTATGGCATATGGTTGTGATGGAGCATATTATGCTATGAGAAATGACAAGGAGTGTGGTTTCAGGAGAAAAAACCCAACAACATCTGTCTAAACTGAAGCATAACGAAGTGAGAAGAACCAGAAGAATATTGTTCACAGTAACAAGAAGGCTATAATGCTGACCAACTGTGAAAGACTTGGCTACTCAGATCAGTGTCATGATCCAAGACAGTTCCAAAGGATTCATGATTTAAAAATGCTATCCACCTCCAGAGAGAACTTACAAACTCTGAGTGCAAACTGAAGTGTAATTTTCTTGCTTTCTTTATTTTTCTTGGGTTTTGGTGGTATGGCTAATACAGAATTATGTTTTGCATGATTTCACATGTATAATTGATATAATATTTCTTCCTTTCTCGGTAGGTAATGGAAGAGTGGGAGTGAATTTGGAACTCAAAATTTATAAAGAAAGGAATCTTTAAATAAATAAATAATAAAATTTAAAATAATATACCCATTTCCCATTAATCTATTCATCAAGGATATTATTGGGAATATGGGGTGGTAGTTGTTGATTTCTCTTAGTCTTCTTTTTTGGTCTTACTAAGACCTTTTCCCATACTTTTGCTATCTTGTCTTCCTTCAGATACCTTATGAATGAATCCCTCCAGACCCTCACAATTATGTTCCCTTTGGCACGGATTGCCAAAACATGTACACTTGTTGGATTGAGCTGTTTTTTTTGTTTCTACCCTGATGTGCCAATTCTGCCTCCCTTTCAAGCACTTCCACAAAGTGAGAGTCCAGGGGTCTGTGGCTCCACTCCCTGAGATGGTATATTTTCTGTTCTCCTCCTGTTTGTTTTCCTTTTGGTTTTATTTGTAAATGTCCTCAGGATGACTCTATTTAATTGAGTCTCTTGTTAAAATTTCTTTAAATTGGTTTTCCTGTTCTCTTTCTCTCTGTTTACTGAGTTGTTATTTAAAAGTTTCCATCATCCTTCTGATCTGATTGATCAAGTTTACATCGGAAGCCAGCATTGCCCTTGGTTGTCACATCTCTCCAACTTACAATAAGTCAAGCACCTGCTGACTAAGACACCTTTTAGACTACTTGTTATGACATTTGACCTATATCCATTGGACTGTGACATGAAATTGTCATACTCTGTGTCTATATCCGTTTTTCCAGTTGTATCCAACTTTCCTCCTTCAGTGATTTGTTTAAATACAGCAGAGTGGAATTATTTTTAATTGCATGTCATATCTTTTTCTCATTTTTATTCTTCTAGTTTTGTACTAATTTTGATCTTTGGTCTTTAACAAGTTGGTGGGCTGACTCTATATAAATAGCTGATTCAGGAATGACTATCTGTAATGAGTAATTTCCTGCCTGTTAAAATGCATTCAATTTAATTTTTTTGTTGTGTCATTCAAATTATACAGACAGGTAAATGTAGCCTAAGTTTCAGCACCCAGGCTTTGGGTTTACATCAACTAGCTTCAGTCTTGGGGGAGGCTACCAAGTCATATTTCTGGGTCTTGCTTTGTCCCCACCTAGGACTGATTCTGGGAAACCTCAGCAAATCGCTTGAATATAGCTTGTACCTATGCCATGACCTCAGCTCTCAACATTATCATTAGCATTCATGGAAGGAAAGCTCTGTCTTGGTACTAATAACAGGTTTCCTGTCCTAAAGGGACAGAGTTGTTTCCCATCATGTACTTGTATTCCTAGTACTTAGCACAGTTCCACGACCATAGTAGGTACATAATGAATGGTTTGTCAGATTAGATTCATGCATTATCTCATTTGATCCTCACAACAACACTATAAAGAAGGTACTATAATTATTCCTCTTTTAAGGATGGGGGAACTGAAACAGGGAGAGGTTAGGTGACTTTTCTAGGGTCACAGAGCTAATGGTCTAAAGGCAGAATAAACACTCAGATCTTTAATGTTCTCTTCACCACACCACTCAGGCACTTCTAGATTGGATTGTAACAATCACCTATTATGCACCTACTATGTACTAGGCTTGGTGCTAGGTCTTGGGGAATTTCTATCATAATGACGGTGCATGTCACAAAGACCAGGCATATCTCCCTGGTGATCTATTTAGAAACCTGAACAATGGCAGATCTACACGGGAAAGCCTTGACTTGTCTCATGGTATCCGCTGGATTAGGTCGGGTTTGCCAAGATTAGAGGTATTAGACTTTCATCTCATCAATGTGACACACCTTGGATGCTCTTCAAATTATGATCCAAAACATTCAAAGTCTGCAGAGATTTTGAGCAACGATGCCAACAAACTGACAGGCAAACAGAAACGTCCGGAACAGACCACCTCGGACAGCAAAGCTCTGATGTATTAAACACAAACCCCCACCTCTGCTTTTCTTTTTATTTTCAATTTGCAGCCACAGTGGGGACCTTGGCGGAAGGCATTTTCCGGGGATTAATGAGCAGCCTGGGCTTGCGGCTCTCCTGCCCGGAGCCATGACTCTCTCCCTCTGGACACTAATTCTAGAAAATGCTCACTTTCTGCTGATCGCTTAATATCGCTTTCAAGGAACAGAACCTTTAAGGTGTGGAATGGGAATTTAAATGACGTCTATTTCATCTCCCGGTGACACCTGCTTCATTTCTATTTTACAAAACAATCTGAATACACTCAGGACAAATTCACAGAGGATGGCAAAGGTCCCTCCCCCACCCCCAACGTCATTCCTTGTATTTCAGGTTTTGGAAATGGAAGGAATAAAAGATGAAAGAAAGAAAACCCAGCAACTGTGGGAACAAGTCTGAGCAGTGACCTGTCACCCGCAGTTAGCACCAAAGTTATTTGAACAAGATATTACTTGCAGAATTTCCACTATAAATCTTTGATTAAGTTCAAGAATCCCCATCAAGACATTTCCCATGTAAGACTGTCAGAAATAACGCCAATTCCCAGCTTATTTTCCAACCATGGAAGTGCGAGCCGCTGACCTGAGTGGCAAGCTGCCGTTATTATCGATTTTCTCTGACTCTAAAAGCTGAAACATATATTTTTTGGAAGAGCCTGTTCAGAGAAGGCTAAACAAAGTCAACGGCCATTTATTTGTCTTTTCTATTTCCTTCACTCCTGGCTCCTGTTTGGATTTAATAAACAGGGATAAAGTGAGATTTCTCTGCTTAAGCTCTGGGTTCAATAATGAAATGCACACATACAGGACTCAGGCAGGAGTCCTCCGGGGATCAGGGCAATAGGATTCCCAACCTTCAAGTGAACCAGCTTAAGAGACCTTGTCTAGCCATGTGGGCCCTCCCACTGACAGGATTTCTTATTGGATACCTCTCTTGCCCATGCTGGAACCTTGTCTCATACACTCTCCAGCAGGGCAGATCACTTCATCTCCCTGGGACTCATCTGAAAATTGGGAGGCTTGCACTCAGTGCCCTCGGTCTTTCCTGCTCTAAGTCTGTGGGCCTGTGAGCCTATTCAGGAATCTGCTTTAACGTTTCCTCAGGCCCCCAGTCAAGGAGAAGGAGACTGGGTGGGAACAACTGTTTGAAGTCAGGTGGTGCTTCCAAACTCTCAGCTATTTGCTCATACAAGAGCCTGTCTCTTGAACATCAAGACTTTCATGATCATGATTTGAATCAGGGCATAACATAACCTCAGGAGCAGTAAAAGGACACAGGAGCTGAAGGGAGATGGAAAGACATGGGACGGGGTCAGGAGCATCTGCTATATGGCCGCTAAGGAACTGTGTAGGAGAAACGATGCCCGTGAGATAATCTCAGAGGCTTTGATGATGACTCTTATCTCAGCTCCCTCTCATACTGATGAGTGTGGTCTCCATCAGGGCTACTTCCCCCTTAGGGCTCTAGGGACACCCCTGAGGGGTTGGGCTGATCCTTCCCTAGTCTGAGCCCCCATTCCAATGTGTTATCCCCATTGTTAACAACCAGCAATCAGTGCTCCAGATTCATCAAAGTTTTTGCCAAGGGAAAGTAACTGAAAAGGCCTCTTAAGAACAGAAGTACAAACATTCTCCCATCTCTTAAGAATTGGGAGATACCTTCTGCCTCACCCTATCCCTGAGGAGAATGGGCTTAAATTTAAAATCAGCTTCCACAATGCCTCCACTCCACAAAGTTTAGTTCCAAGGGCAGCGCTGTCTATGGATGCATCTCTCTCTCCCTCTTTAGGACAGGCATCTTGACCTGAGGGTTGGTTCACTGCTAGACTGGATTCTCCTTACTTCGTGGGACTGTGCTTGTGGACTACAACCCCTGGGCTGGATGGTTTATTGGTCACTGGCAGTTCACTCCCTGTCTGTTCAAAGCTCATACAGTTGTAGCCTTGCCTTACTCCTTAACCTAGGAGCATAGAGGAACAGACACCAAGGAAATGGACTCATGGGCCATGAGGTGAGGGCCTGGGTGAGAAAGAAAGGCTCAAGGCTGCTTTGGAAACCTCCATAGTCCAAGACCTTAAGGTAGGAAAGAGAAAATGCCCCCAGACAATGCACGCTTTTGGAATGCACAGCAGCCAATCAGAGGGCTCCTCATCTTCATGTGGACAAAAGCCTAGAAGACATACCTGCCCTGTTCACGTCCCCGTAGCAGTGGTGGAGGAGGAGGATGCTTCCCTTGCTCACTGGCCAGTCCCAATGACCCACCGAACACGTCTTCATCAAAATCACGACCAGGAAAACCATGCTCTGACAATGGCAGACAATAATCAACAAAAAGCAATTGGCAATGATGATGATGATGAGGCTTTAAGGCTCACAAGACACTTCACCAACATTAGTTCATCTGATCCGCACAACAGCCCTGGGAGCTCAGTGCTGTCATTAGCCCCATTTTATAGAACTGAGAGAGGTCATCAATAGCTCGTACTGACCTTGTGCTTGCTGTGTGCCAGGCGCTGTGCTAAGGGCTTTACAATGATCATCTCATTTGAGTGTCACAGCATTCTGGGGAGGGAGGTGTTGTTATTACCTTCATTTCACAGATAAGGAAATTGAGTGAAGTGACTTGTCCAGGGTCACACAGCTAGTAAATGTCCAAGGCAGGATTTAAATTCAGGTCACCTTGACTCCAGGTCCAGCGCTATCCTTTACAATGGCTGGCTTCCCAAGGGGACAAGAGGATCATGGGACAGTGAAAGGGGAATGGGTTTGGGTGTCAGAGAAGCTGGTTCAAATCCCAGTGATTCTGCTTGCTTACTACCTGTGTGGATGTAGCAAGATGATAAGGGCTCATGGTAGGCTTCAGAATGGACTGAATGTCTAACCCAACCCAGACCCCCATTCTGCTCTTTCCCAGTCTTCTTCACACCAACCTCCCCACATCGTGCTCTTTTCCACCTCTAGCTCTGGGAACAATGATTACATCAGCTCTTTCATTCCCAGAAGAGATATGTCAGTCAGTTACCTCCCTCCCTCCCTCCCTCCATCCATCCATCCCTGTCACTTCCCTGGCTAAAACATCCCTTCTTGGGCTCCATTTCCTTATGTGCATTGCTTCTCCCATTGGATAGTAAGCTCCCAGAGGGCAGAGACTATTTTGTTTCTTGTTTTTGTACAGAGCTTAGCACAGTTCCTTACCTCAATAGTAAACTCTCAATAAATGCCTATTGATTCATCCATCCATTCATAGTTGCACAGCAACATATCCTTAATCCAAAGCAGTTGAGAGGAAGGTCATTTTTAGTTGGTGAAAATTCTAAATGATGACATTTTTCGAAGTCTTTTTGTTTCATCACTTTCAAATGTATGTAGCAATGTATACTGAAGGCTAATGAAATGTTGTCTAGTTGAAGTTCCTGCTGGACCTGCTTCTATGAATACACAAGAATCATTAAAAATTCTCCTACTAATTGAATGCAAATGGATGTTTTTAAGGCCTTGAAACTAATTTGAACTTCTGAGTTAAAAACTTCCTTTCAATCTTATCCCATTAGTACAGTTAACTGATTTAGCTTCTTTTTCAAATGCAGTTTTTTTAAAAGGACATTTCAGTCTTGATTTGGTCTGAATGGATAATTAATGGGTTTTGAATGAATGAGGTCTTCCTGTAGACTACATTTGCATCAGGGTATCACTTCTGTTCTTCCCTATTCATTTGAAGAAAGACTTTCTAACTGTTTGTCTTGGCTAGGCTCCCTGGATTTAGAGCAGGGTTTAAGGTGAATAGACATCTATGTCCAGTAATGGGCTAACTATATTCTTTCATCTAAGGACTGAGTGAAGAAATGAATCACTGAGTTGGCCTCAAGCTGGTGCATTTTTTGGTCATAGAAACTCTCAAAGACTGTCTATTGAGTTCTAGATGGGTTTCATGAAGGAAGTACTGTGAACCACTCTGTTCCTAGTAAAGGAGACCCTGGGTTAGGCACTGTTTTCAATCTTTTCTAGCCTGTTGGTGTCCCCAAACTGGTGGGGGCCAAAACTCTTGAGACATTTTAGCCATTGGACATGGAGTGTCAGTAAAACTGAACCCGCAGAACACCGTCGTTCAAGTGAGATTTAATAGGAATGACCAGCACATAAATTATGTGGAAAGCCATATAGCTCCCTATAGCTCATTAGTGCAGCATCAATCTATGTAAAATGACTTTCTAAACAATGAAAACGGATCCTTAAGAATAATGTTAGGTACATTGGACACACAATTCTTCATATTCTGTCCTGGATTTTCCTGGATATGAAGCCACACGGACTTCTTAGTCTAACTAAGTCTAGTCTAAGTAACACAAAGAGAAAGGAGAGAAAAGGGAAGAAACAGACTTTTGGTTTGCTTTGATGCCCCTCTGCCCACAGAGAAATCAGAGACCCTTCTAGGTTTCTCTACTCCTGCTTCCTTTGGATGAAGACACAGTATCATTTCAGATTGTTACTACCTCGTGGCTGACCTGAAACGAAGAGTCCAAGAAAATGCCTAGGTAGTTGGTGGTTCAATGGAGAGAGTATGAGACCCAGAGTCAAGTAGACGTGAGATCAAACCTGGCCTCAGACACTTACCAGCCGCCTGAATCTGAGCAAGCCCCTTAACTTCTGCCTCCTTCAGTTATCTCATCTCTAAAATGGGGATGACCCTCATATGGCTGTTGTAGGGACCTAATGAGACAATAATACATGTGAAACATTTTGCAAATTTTAAAGCTATATGTAAATGTTATCTATTATTATTATCACCTCTTAAATATCAACCAACAGCATTTATTGGGCATCTATGATATGTCAAGTACTCTGGTTGGTGCTGAGGATACAAATACAAAATGAGATGATTCCTACCCTCATGGAGCTTTCTTTCCATGGGGGAGATACAGCATATTCACAGCTAAGCAAATACAGGGTATATATTTATATACATATATGTTTGTGTATAAATATATAGAACACACGTATATGATATGTTCTATATTATTCACAATAAATATATATCTGTTACACACATATCAATATTTATATCTCTCCACCTATTTCTCTATGATACCAAGTGATTTGGGGGATTTGAAAGAAAATACATCAATATGGCACAGTTCAGTGGAAAGACTCTGGAGCCAATTTAATTCCCCCCAGGACAATTACTCCCTGTGTTACCACATATAGATCACTTCCCTTGGCCAGAGTTTGTTTCTTCATCTGTAAAGTGAGGAGGCTGGACCAAGTAGTTCCTGAAGTCATTCCCAACTCTGGATGATCAGTCTATGTTTTAATCCACTGTATATACATGGCAGCAACAACTTCTTCTTCTCCCTGTTCTTTCTGTATAATTTTGCCTTTCTCTTCCCACATTCTGGTCATATACATTAAATTAACATTTTTTAGTTAATCAAATGGAAGCAACTTGCCAAGACCATAAGTTGTATAGAAAGTGCTAACTTGTGTTGGTAAAGAGAATTTCCTCGTTTGGGAGTTCCCTATACCACTGACATCATAGGTCCAACCTCTATCCCCATCATACCCAATGGAGACCAAAATGAGTTCAGATTTGGAATCAGCCTCCAAAGCCCTCTCTGAACAAGAATTACTTATATATCATGCCCAACCAGTTGCCATCCAGCTCTTGCTTCACACTCTCCAGTGCATGCTTGAAGCCTTCTCCCACTCTCAAGGTGGCCCATTGCACTTTGTATATATTTGAAACATTTAATGTTACGACCTCAAATTTCAGATCCATTTCCTTCCTCCCTTGTCACCCATTCCCTCTGGGGAGATAAGTAATTCAGTATATGTTGTACATGTCTAGCTATGCAAAACATTATCATAGTAGATATAGTGTACAAGGCTGCTTATAATTCCCTCCCACTCATCCCACCCCCCACCTGGTCCATTCCCTACATGATCCTGTCCCTCTTTTATAGTGGGTATTTCCAACCTCCCCTCACCCCAAGGATGCCCTCCCATCCATCATCCCTCCTCCCATCCCCCTTCCCCCTATCCTGCTGCAGGTTGAGATATCCCATTTAGTTTGTATGTCATTTTCTCCCTGAACCAAATTCAATGGGAATGTGGTTTTGCCTTTTTAGCCTTCCTTATTCTCCCCCCTCTTTTGCAACCACTTCCCCTTGCTTCTTCTGCATGGGGTAGTTTATACTACCCTGTCTCTCCCCATCTCCTCTTGCCACTTTCCTCTCTCACCTCATAATTTCATCCCTTGAGTATTCTCCCTTCCCAACAAATTCAACTTATGCCCTCTATCCATATATAACTGTAACCATATACACACACATTCACATATGTATTCATATGACCACACCCCCTTCTTCCATTATTTTCATGGTGAGAAAGATATCATCAGTCACAGTTATTGCTTTTCCATATAGGAATGTAAATAGTTCAACTTTGATAAGTTCCTTTTGATTTCTTTTCCCTGGTGACCTTCTCAGGCATCTCTTCCTTCTTGTGTCTGGGTGTCAAATTTTCTATTCAATTCTGGTTTTTTCCTCAAGAATGCTTGTAAGTCCTCTATTCCACTGAATGACCATATTTTCCCCTGAAACAAAATACTCAGCTTTGCTGGGTAGGTGCCCTTGGGTTCATTCCCAGTTCTTTTGCCCTCTGGAATATCATATTCCATGCCCTTCGATCCCTCAGTGTAGAAACTGCCAGGTCCTGGGCTATTCTGATTGTGTTTCCACAATATTGAAATTGTTTTTTCCTGGCTGCTTGTAGTATTTTCTCCTTGATCTGGGGATTCTGGAACTTGGCTATAATATTCCTGGGAGTTTTCTTTTTGGGATCTTTTTCAGGAGGTGATTGGTGGATTCTTTCAACCTCTATTTTGCCCTCTGGATCTAGAACATCAGGGCAGTTTTCCTTGAGAATTTCTTGAAGGGTGATTTCTAGGTTCTTTCCTTGATCATGGCTTTCAGGTAGTCCAATAATTTTTAAATTGTCTCTCCTGGATCTATTCTCCAGGTCAGTGGTTTTTTCCATGAGATATTTCACATTGCCTTCTAATCTTCCATTTGTTTGGATCTGCTTAACAGCATCTTGATTTCTCATAAAGTCACTAGCTTCCATTTGCTCCAGTCTAACTCTGAAGGAATGAATCTCCTCGGTGAACTTTTGAGATTCTTTTTCCATCTGGCAAATTCGACTTTTTAAGGCATTCTTCTCCTCATTGCCCTTTTGGGCCTCCTTTGCCCTTTGAGTCAGTCTATTTTTTAAGGTGTTGTTTTCCTCAGTCAGGCTGTTGACCCTCATTTCATACTTTTCCTGCATCCTTCTCATTTCTCTTTCCAATTTTTCCTCCACTTCTCTTATTTGATTTTTAAAGTCCTTCTTAAAGGTCCTCTATGGCCTGCACCCCGCTCATATTTTCCCCTGGGGCTTTTGGAGCAGGACTTCTGACCTCACAGTCCTTTTCCTGCTCTATGCCCCCAAAATAGGAGTCTAGGGTTGCATTTTTCTGTTTCCTTTGCCTTGGCATGTTGCCACTTAATTGCTTGACTTTTGGCTTGTTGCCACACTATGGCTTTAAGGCCAGATAGAGGAATTTTCGTCCCGAACGTGTGGGGGGCAACTTCCGTTTCTGGCAAGCTGTAAACCCACCCACAACTTCCACCCTAGATCACAATCCAGATCCAGGGAGGTTAAAGCAAGAGCGATTACCCCCCAAGACTGATCGCTGGATCTCCCTACAAATTTGCAGGCTGGGAGCGGGGGCTGCCTCTGAAAACTACAAAATGGAGTTTGTCCTCAGCGGCTTCTAGCCCCCAGGGGAGGGAGCCAACGCATTCCCTAATACCAGTCCCAAAGTCCATAGGACACTAACCTCTTACTTTGTCCTAGGCAAGTCTATGTTGATAATTCTGGAGTCGCCACAGCTCCTGGTGTTCTGGGGTTCCTCCAGCTGGCTGCTGGCTCTGCCGCCCTGGGGCTAAAACCTCGGCTCATGTGGACCTGGGCTCGGCTCGGCTCGGCTCCTGCGCTCTGCGCTCTGCGCGCTGCCAGGTCCCAGACCACTGCGCTGGTCCTTCCTGCAGGGCTGCTGGGCTGTCCTCAGTGGGAGTTTAGCTTCTCTGTGTTGTTCTGTGGGTTCTGGGGTTCCAGAAGTTGTTCAGAGTCCCGTTTTACATCGTTTGGGGGGAATCTGGGGGCAGAGTGGCTTGGATGAGCTGTTTCTACTCCGTCATCTTGGCTCCGCCGCCCATTGCACTTTGAAATGATTTTAATTGTTGGGAAGATGCCAGAGGACTTGTCTGGAGACATGGATGTGGATGCATAGGGAGCTCATAAAACACCTGACATTTTAAAGGACACACAGTAGATGATTCAAGACCAAAAGGTAAATACAAGACCATGGTGAAAGATTCAGGGCTGTGATAGGAGAGTTTCCCTGGGAGTGTTTAGACTTGGAATATGCTGAAGCTGATTAATGAAGTTCAGGATAGAAAAAGGGGGGTTGGGGCTCTACGGAGGGCATTGAAGAGGGGTGGGCAGTGAGGTAAAGTATGTGAGCTTCTGGTTCAACATAATATGGTAGCATCAAGAGGGTGCAATGTCCAGGCCAAGGGAGTGAGACTCCTACGCTATCCAGCAGAGTTCAGCAGCACTGCCACCTCCTCCCTCCTGCCTCTTGGACCCCTCTTTGCACAGTTTCTGATTGCATCCACTGAGAGGGTCTTGAACCCCGAAGGGAAGTACTTTTCTCTCTGTGCTACCATTGCTCCATGTCATTCTCTTTTGTGGACCAACAGCCCATGAAGTGGGGACATTGCTGCCGATGCTGCTTGGGCTGCCCATGCAACTATGAGCTGTATCTGTCTTATAGCACTGAGGAGAAGACAAGAGCGACACATCCTCTCTGGGTGGGGCACCTTGGAACCTCGGGTCACTTTTCATGAGGATCTGGATTAATTCCATGAAGAGTCATCAAGCACTGTAATATAAAGATTCAATGAGTCTTGGCTGCACCTTGATGGCAACATGGTGCACAGGACTCCCAAATGGCAGAAGGTTCCAACCTTTCTTTCCTCACCAAGGGGAGGCACTGTGCATACTCTAAGGGTCGAGTCCTAGTCACAATGCATTCAGAGCTGGCGTGAATGGAGCAGTGCCTGCATAGAGAGGTGTTGGCAACTCCCTTCTCCACGACAGCCCAGCCCTGCTTTTCCAGTCCTTCCCACGTCTCTGTGAGCACCAAAATAAAAAACTGCCCAATGCGACCTCAGACCCTTCTCAGCCTCGTGACTCCTCCCCACAGCTCGACCACCTGTCTCCTGAGAGGCTCCACAGGCAAAGCCTCCCCATCCAGATGGCTCCCTCCTTCTGCCTCTCCTTGGCAGGGACCTGTGATCATGCTCAGGGCACAAGCAGAGAGAAGCCTGAATGCAAGGTCAAAGGATCCATCTGGACCTAGGGAAAAGGCAGATCGGAAGGGCCGGTAGCACAAATGGGCGGGCAGCTCTACTTTCCCTGGCCATCCAGCACTTGGGTTTTCCCTTTCCTTCTCCCTTCTTACACCAGAAGTCCTTTTTCCTGGCTGACCCAGACCTTCTTATCTGATCCCTCAGTTATAGGTACTTCCATTCAGAAAGAAGTGGGAGAATCAATCCTACCCTTCTTTGTCAATGGGAAACTTGGCCAAAGGCAATCCCAGGACTCCTTCCCCCTGAAGGGAAGCCCTCTTCTCCTCCATTGTTTCCCCAATTCTCTGCTTAGCTAAAGGTCCTGTACAATCACCAAATCTCCAAGAGAACTCCGTGGCCACCCCTGAAAAGAGATCCTCTCTGTAACATGCTTGACGAGAGGTCATCTGTTTCTAGCTTGAAGACCTCAATGAAGGGGAACCCACACCCAACGAGATGCCTCCCATTAAACTTTGGGACACCTCTGATCATTCGGAAGTTCTCTCTGACAACAAGCCAAAATCCTCCTCTCTTGGAAGTCTACATTTTTCTGTTTCCTGGGGCCAGGCCACACAAGCCTTCTCCTTCTCCCACAGGCTAGCCCTTCAAAGGCTTGGACACACCCATGGTGTCCTGTATGAATCTTCTCTTCTCCCTACAACTATGGCATGGTTACACGGCACAGTCTCTTTACCACACTCATTCCCTTTCAGTATCTTTCATCAGATGTGGTGTCTAGAACCTTAGCCCAATGCTCCAGAAGCACAGACTTACCAAAGCAGAGAATGATGGCACCATAAACTTCAGTGTCTTTCTAAATCCAGTCCAACATCAAGCCTTTCCTGCCACATCACATGTGATTTGTTTGAGTTTGTGGTCCATTAAAACCCCCAGATCTTTTTCAGGTCAAGTACTATCTAGTAGCAATCCTCCCTTTTCAACCAGACCATTCTCATTTGTCTGAGCCTGTATACTCTATGGAGACCACAAAGTACAAGATTCTGGCATCTCTGAGACTTCCTGGCCTTTGTTTTTCTTAAGGGGAACCTTGAAACAGAAGAATGAAAAATTATCATCCCAGACCTAATTTTTCCAAATTTATGTTTTTCCTATTTACTTGGGAAGACTACTTGGGAGAACGTTGTGAGCAGTTCTAAAAAGTCAAGGTCTTTAGTCCTAGAGGACATATCGTAATATACGTATGCTCAGGACACAGCATCCTCTGTGACTGGATGCACAGAAATCATTTCTCATCCTGAGTGAGTGTCCAAGTGTTTGTTTGTGGGTCCAATCCATCATCATGCTAGAATTATTTGAGTAGGAGAATCCACAGGCCAACTTGACCAAGCCCAGCCAGAGGGACAGGAATGCATGCACGAGGTGATATTGATGGTTTTTTGCTTTGTAATCATGGGTGATGGATGGTAGGAATGCTTATTTCCTTTCTCTGGAGTATTGCTGACATGACTCAGCAAACCTTCCAAGGTGGGACTCACTGTCCCAACAACTGATAATAATTATGACAATGCCTGCTTTAAACATCCTAGAATACTTTATGTGATTATCTCATTTGATTTTCACAACAGCTCCATGAGCTGGGTACTATTGCATTGACTTCCTCACCCTGAGAATGCTGGGTGGGGTTGGGCAGAGCGGGCTCCCATTTATGAAAAGGTTGAGATTTCAGAACCTGTTTAAGAGCAACATCTGTGCCTGGAGAACATCACCTTGCTGCCCCTCTCCCTTCCCCTCCCCCCATCTTTCTACCATCTTGCCTCCCTTCATCTTATCTGTCACTTATTCAGCAGATGAGGCAGGTCCCCCGACAATGGTCACCTGGGACAGAGCTGGCTTCAGGGAGTCTTTCCACATTTCTCGAGCTGTCACTCTTGGCCTGCCCATCTGCATCAGCTCCAGTCCACGTTGCCAATTGCAAAGTAAAGATAACCTTGCATTTGGACCCCTGTCTCCTGCATGGATGTTAAGAACGTTTCTGTCAACATTATTTCCAGCTCCCATCCCTTCTATCTGGGGATATTTTTTCTTAACTCTTTTACTAATCCTCTTTGCATCTATAGCCATCACCTCCTAATGACTCCTCTACACTCCATAGAACCTTCCCTTGCAACAAAAAATTGTGGTCAAGCAAGGTGACCCAACGCATTGCCCACATCAGAAAATGTCTGTCTCATTCCACTCCTGCTGTCCCCAATCTCTTTACTAACAAGTAGGTTATGTGCTTCACCTGCAAGTCCTCTGAAGCCAAAACAGGCCCTCCAGTTGGTCCGAGTGCCCAACATGGCTTGGGTTTACCATATTGGCACCATCGTGCACATTGGTTCTTCTCGCTTTGCCCTCTGTACAAAATCTTTTCTGCTTCACACCATTACATGTCCATCCCAGGACCAATGCTCAGGTCCAATTCTGACTTTCCTGGTCCTCTCCTGGCCCTGCCTTCCTCCACTGGGAGGGGCTTCCCTCTGAGATTATCTGCCATTTACACTGTAGTGGTCCAGTTTAGATATTTGCATGTTGTTTCCACTATTAGAATATAAGCTCCTTGAGGGCAGGGCCACTGTTTTTGTTTTTCGTTTTTTGCCTTTCTCAGTATCCTGAGAACCCAGTTTAGTGCCTTGTAAGTAGCAAGCACTGAAGAAATATTTGTTGATTGACTGATTCAGCCATCAGGAAAAAAGTATCATCCAGAAATCATTTGGTACATGCGTGCCTCACACCAGGCACAGTATAGGCTGAGATCAGGCAACAAACAAACAAACAAAAACCCCAAGAAATGGTAACTGATTACACATGGATTACAACTCACATGATCTATGGATCATCAACCTCACCCCACAAGGTGTGCATGAATGTGTGCGTGTGTGCGTATATATGTGTGTGCACACACGTGTGTGTGTGTGTGTGTGCTCTAGCACACTGTGTACATAGCATGAAATCGCCCTTCTCTGTACCATGGTAGTCATCGTTCCCATTGCTCTTTTGGTCTCGACTTTTCCATCAGCGTCATTCCATAAAAGCCTTTCCATTTTTTGGAACTCCTTCTATTTACTGTTTCTTACTGTGCAGTAATACTCCATGTTGCTCATATGTCTCAATTTGCTAAGCCACCCCCATTAGATGGAGCCCTTGAGCATACTGTTTGTGGCATTTTTCTTGTTATAAATAATGCTGTTGGAGACATCTTGGTGTGCACAGATGGGTATATCTTCACTTCTCAGTGACCTCCTTGGCATATGGCCACAGTAGTATGCCAGGTCAAAGGTCCACAGATCTTTGTGCAGTTTCACATTCCTTTCCACAAACGTGCTCATGGTTTTTTTCCCTTCATTTTCTGCCGTCACCTCCTCCCTAGAATATTATGTAAATAATCTCTCCAAGTTTTCACCATAGAGTTGCCTTCAGGGCTGTTTTCACCCCGTGTCTTCAGTCTGGGTCAGTGAGTCCTCCTGACAGTTGGCTTCTTCAATGCTGTTCCAGCTTCTTTGAATAGCACATCAGGGCTTAGACAATAGAAATGGTTCCGATCTCATGGCTCGCTGTCACCGATGATAAGAAAATGTCCTAGAAATGAGGATAAATCTGTCCCGTTCCTTTCTTTCTTGGCTTCCTGTCTATGTGACCTATGAATCCTCTCAGGCTGACATGGCTTTGTCTCACGCCCAGCTTTTTGTACACTTTTTTTACTTTGCCTGCTGTTTGGGGAGTGTGCTTTGCTGTTTTATGAGGTGACAGTACGTGCACCCTCTGGCAGTCCTCCTGTGTAGCCTAGCAGGGATGGGCTTGCCTTCTAAAGCAGGATGGACCTTAGCTTGAGTGCCCCTCTACTGGTAAGATCAAATCCTTGCTCGATAAGGCAGTTTCTGGACACGTGGTCTCACTCTGCAATTGTTTTACAGTGTTTGCTGAATGTTCTGCAAAGAATGGTGATAATCAAGGTTATTATCATTGCTTTTTTCGCATTTCCCATTTTTTTAGCATCTACAAGTCAGTCAGAGGGCTGACAATCTTTCATTGTTTCTTCTTTCCATCCTTAGTCTATCTTCTGATGTGATTTTTACTCTAACTCACCCAAGATCTGACTGCATGCACGAGGCAGGTTCTGGTCTGTCTTCCATATCGCTGACCAATCTTTTCCTGACTCTTAAGTATGGTTAATTTCATCTTAAAATTCCATCTGTTCATGCTTTCCATGTCCATTGTCTCCCAACTCTTCTGAAAGAAATTGTTCATGATGTTTAAAGGTGAGACTTTGGAGTAGCCCACAGGCCTTTGGCCTCTTTCTTTTCTCAAACCTGACCCTGATCTTCAGACAAACTTTTCTATTATCTTTTACAAAAAGCTTGCTTTTAAAAATACATGTAATAATTTAACATGCTAGTTTTAAAGCTTGTCTATCCTCTTTCTTCTGTGTGTTTTAAAAAATGTTTCAATGATCTACTTTTCTTTCTTTTCTTATTTTTTGGATATCACTTTCACCCACTCTCTTTTTCCCAAATCTTGTCCAAAAATTTTTAGGGAAAAAAACCCTTCATCTTGCCAAATAAACGTAGTCAAGTTTAAAAAAAATCCACACATTGGCTATGCCTGAAAAGGAATATCTTAATCTGTTTCTTATATCCATCACCCCCCTGGAAGGAGGTAGGTAGCATACTTTGTCATTGGTCCTGCAAAGTTGTGGTTGGTCATTACAAGTGATCAGAGTTCTGAAGTCTTTCAAAGCCCCTTCCCTTTGCAATGTTGTAGTCATTGTATATAAGCTGTTTTCCTTGTTCTGCTCATTTCAGTCTTCATCAGTTCATACAAGTCTTCCCATGCTTTCTTATCTCCATCCATTTGGTCATTTTTTCTATTATTCTATAATATTCAATTTCATTCACATACAATAATTTTTTCTGCCATTCCTTACCTGGAAATTCCCTGTACCAACAACATCATAGGTCCAGTCCATACCCCTATTTCCATTGCTATTACTAATGAATCTATGTCCTCCTCTTTATAGAAAAGAAAATTTGGTGGCTGCCAAATCCTTGTCTGTTGAGATTAATGCCAGCAGAGGACAGAGATTTCAGAAAGAGATTAAGATTCTTGTAGAAGAACAGGAGACATAGCCTTTGCTTATACTGACTTTCAAGAGGAAACAGAGGAATAAGCTAAGTAGGACTACTAATATTATACTCTTGGTTAAGTGTAAGATACCATAAACAGGAGAGCCTAGAAGCAAAGACATAATACATACAGCCCTAGAACTATTTGGAAAAAGCCTTAGGGCAATAGTGAACAAGCCAGAGAGTAAAATTAGCCTTCTGAAGGGGGTTCATGTTCCATGGAACTGGGGCTGTCCCTCATCCCTCTCATACCTAGAGAGCCCCTACTACTAACTCTGCTCCTGCTTGCCAATCCTCATTCATTTGAGAGATGGGGCTCCCTTTAAAAGTCTGCCCTGTTTAATTCTCCTAGAAGAATGACTGATGGCCATAGTGACAGTCTTCCTCTGGGTCTTTGCTATAGGAAGCTCATATGCCAAATGACCTTGGTCAAACATTTTACCAGTCCAAGCCTCAAGTTTCTCATCTACTAAGGGTTGGATTTTATGACATTGGCTGTTGTTACAGCTCTAAATCTATCATTCTATAATTCTAGTACAACAGTTCCATCTAGTCATCAGCCCTCATTTTTGCCACATGACTGGTCCATCTCCTTGGATGGTCATATGTGTCATAGGAAGGTGTCAGGGACTAGATTTCTAATTCCATTGGCATAAAGAACTCCCGGGTGAGGAAATTCCTTCTATCAATAAGGTCTAGCACCTTCTTGGCAGTGGATAATCTTAGAGAGTCTCCTGGGTCATATTTTTAATAGTACTTCTCCCTCCCAAACTCTTTTTGAGCACACGTTGTGGACTCCTCCTACCTTCCTGCCCATTCCTCGGTCTCTCCATTTTCAGATGACCCAAAGACTTTGGTTACTTGTATTTATTTACTTTTTTGCTATGAAGAAGGCTCAACTGTTTCACCTTCTAAGCATAATCTGCCTGCATGATGATGCTCATGAGGGGCTTTGTATGTGCAATGAGAATTTATTGGGGGAACTTTTGATGTTAAGACCTACTTTATCAGTAGCTTCCACAGCCCTTTCCTCCCCAACCCTCAGATTTGGTGTGAATCAAACTAAAAATGATGTGATACCAAATATTGGCAGTGTCTCTCCTTCCCTGATTTCTGACCGACCCCAACCAACACTTGGGATAGTTGCTGAAGAAGGGTCATTCATTCCCTCCCCCCACAAGCTCTCCTCACCATGTGTCTCCACACAGGGACTATGCAAGATGAACATTTGACCCAGGACTGTCAGGGAACACATACACTCTGAGCAGCTTAAAATAAAAAATGGAGGGAGTCAGTCCATCTGTATAGAGCAGACTGTCGGCTCCCAGAGGGAGAATCATTTCTGTCTCCTGGGAAAGTTGGGAGCATGTTCGTGATGTGGAAATAGACTTGGTGACTTTTCAGTCATGTGGGCTGGTTGCAAAGGCCTCAAAATGGTCATTATCTTGGGGTTGCTAAATCCCCTGGGAGAAACAGGAAGCCCTGTTCCCTCTCCATCTTCGCTCTCCCAGGAGCTGAAGGTCAAGGTCACAAAGCCAGATGGGCCCTCAGAGGTCACAGGATCACCAACTTAGGTCTGGGTGGGCGCTCCCAGGCCATCAGGCCATGGCAGCTGGCCTCCTCATTTTACCCATGGGGAAATAAAGCGACTCGCCCCCAGCCACGCCGGTAGTAAATAGAAGAGCGAGGAGTTAGCCTCTGAGCAGCTCTTCCCAGTACACCTCGGCATTACAGGGCTTGGAGACCATTCTTTCTTGGAAAGCTGGAAGTCTGACTTGGACAGAGCCTGAGCAGGGAGCTGAGCTCACAGCTGAGCCAGGGAAAGGGAGTGAGTTGCAAAGTGCAGCCTCCAGTTTCTCCCTGAAACAATGGCCCCTCTTTCCCCCTAAACGACAAATTCTTCCGGTCATGCCATGTGCCGGTAAGCTGTGGAAAGTCCACAGTTCTGTCTCCAAAGAACCTAAGTAAACGGCTCACCAAAGATCAATGGAGAAATGTGCAGTGGGTGAGAGTGGACTGCCATACATCGCCACCCAAGAATGGTTCAAGACATTGAGAGGAGGGGAACCTTCAGTGGACTATTCCAAGACTTGTTTTAATAATTTTCTTCCCAAATGGATGGTTGACTACAGACTTCTGGGCTGGGCTTTCATGGGCTATCAGGAAGACGGGCAGGGACTGAACCCAGAGCAGTCAGAGATGCTTAAGAGACCTTCTATTCTCTATCTTAATCACTTCTGTGTGAGCTATCAAAGGGATGGATTGTCTTTGCATCCAAACCTGTTGGGGAGCCCCTTTCCCGAGGGAGTGTTGGGGCACACTGCCAGGCAAACAAGTTTGGAGCCGAGGCCCGTTGGGCTATTTTGCTTCAATGTCTGACGGGGGTCACCCTGGGGAGCCTGTCAGGCTTGTCTGATGTTTAAAATTCAGTTAAGACTTGCTTCATTTTCATGCTTAAAGAGGTCCAGGGCCAGGAAAAAAGTCGCTGACTTAGGCTCAGTTCCGCCCTTGGTGGCCTGGATCGAGCCTCTCCCCCTGCGTGGGCCTTAATATCCTTTGTAAAGTGAAGACACTGGTCTGGCTGGGCTCTAAGGCTCCTTCTAGGACGGCGCTATTTGTGATTTTGTTCCCCTGGTTGCTCGGCCCTCCCATCCCCCAAAGCTGACCACAATCTGCATCTCAGGATCAGGGGCCTGAGATGTTCACTCCAACCCATTTATTTTATGGAGGAGGAAGCTAAAGAGAACAAGTGACCTGCTCAAGGTCACACAGTAAGTTTATCGAATCAATAGACTTTTATTGTGGACCCACTGTACCTGGGTCGGGGGAGGGGAAAAGGACCGTGGTGAGGTGTCCAGGTGTAGGGAGCTCTCAGTGAGGAAGCATTTCTCTTCTTTGATACAAATGAGGAATGCCCTGCAACCTTAGAGTCTCAGGGGGTTTCTGGGGGTCTGAGACAAGGGGGGGCCACAGAGCCAGTAAGTGTCAGAAATAAGGCTAGAACCTGGGTTCTTTGTGGGTCAGGTGGGACATAGCACCAGAGAGTGTGAGATAGAAAGGAGACAGTCTGGGCCTTCCAGGAGCTCTCCACTCCATGGGCTGGGGGCAGGTGGGAGGGGATACAACACGTGAACAAAGCAAAGCAAAGAGATAGTTCTATATTTTAAAAAAGGCATGAGATTGTTTCAGACTCTCTCTAGCATCATTGCCTTCCCTGATGTGGTCAGTGAATAATTACCTTCCTAATCTTCCCCTTCTGAAATGGTTTATGGCTACACTCATCCAGCAGTATTGTGTGTTCCAGTCATTTGTGTTTGTGTCTTATTTCCTTTCCTAGACTGTGAGCTCCCTGAGAGCAGGCTCAAGCTCATATCTTTATTAGCATTAGCCACAGAGTTCTGCACAGAGTTTATATGGAGAAAGAGTATCTTGAAGGGTCAAGAAAATTTTTGCATCCATTGACAGTCTCATTTTTCTAGTTAATGATGTTCATTGAATGAATGAATTGGCAGAACCAGAACCAGTCCTGATCTTTTGACTTCAAGTCCAGTCCTTGTTCCATGATACAAAGTGGTTCTCCTCACCCCTTGGGAGACGCATTTTTGAAAGTATCTCCATGGAAAAACCAAGTTGCTCCCTGAGAGGCCAAACAATCTTCCAGTGATGAGTCCCTTGGGTCCTTGGGTGGCAGCTATGTGGTCTCTTGATGGCTGTATATTGGAAATCTTTTCAGCTTGATAGGATTCACAGTGGTGAGAACTCAGGGGCCACCCCCATTAAAATATCTTCCAGTGCCTCATTATGGAGGGCATATGACCCCAAATTCTAAAAGATGGATATCCTTTCTCCCTTCTCCATGTACAGCCCTTTTAGCATTTTGAGGGATTTCTTTTACACCTATTCATTCTTCAAAGGTCCTCAGGCATTGCTGGATTCCTTTGATGCTTGAAGGATGTTTGAAACAATCTCTGAAGAATCCCAAACTGAATGGCAGAAACTAGGTATGGACCAACATCTCACATTGTATACCAAGATAAGATAAAAATGAGTACATGCTTTATACATAAAGGGTGATGCCATAAGCAAATTAAGAGAACATGAAATAGTTTATCTGTCAGACTCATGGATAAGGGAAGAATTTAGGACCAAAGAAGATATGGAGAGCACTACAAAATGTAAAGTAGATAATTTTAATTATATAAAATTAAAAAGCATTTGCAAAAACAAAACCAATGCAACCAAAATTATAAAGAAAGCAAAAAAAACTGAGGGAAATTTTGGCAACGAGTATATTCAATAAGTCTCTTTTCTCAAATATATAGAGAACTGAGTCAAATTTATAAAAATACACGTCATTGTCCAGTTGACAAAAGGTCAAAAGATATAAACAGGCAGTTTTCAGACAAAGAAATCAATGCTATCTATAGTTACATCAAAAAAATACTCTTTTTTCACTTTTTTTTTTTTAAGCAATTGGGGTTAAGTAACTTGCTCAAGGTTACACGGCTAGTCATTATTTATGTGTGGGTGCTCATTTTCTGAGGCCGGATTTGATCTCGGGTCATCCCAACTCCGAGGCCGGCGCACTTACTGCGCCACCTAGCCACCCTTTTTAGGGCAATTGGGGTTAAGTAACGTGCCCAAGGTCACACGGCTAGGTTTTTGTTTGTGTGTGTTAAGTGTCTGAGGCCGGATCCGAACTCAGGTCCTTCTGACTCCAGGGCCGGCGCTCTACTCACTGCGCCACCTAGCCGCCCCCCAAAAAATACTCTTAATCACTATTGATCAGAGAAATGCAAATTAAAACAACTCCGAAGTATCAGAGTGTTTAATATGACAAAAAGGGAAAATTTTGGACATTAGAAGGGACTTGGGAAAATTGGGACACTAATGAATGCACTGTTGGTGGAGCTGTGAACTCATCTAACCATTCTAGAGAGTAATTTGGAACTATACATAAAGGGTTATAAAACTGTGCATATCCTTTGATCCAGCCAAAGTATTGCTAGGCCTATAGCCCAAAGATATCCAAAAAAGAGAAAAGGACCTATTTGTACAAAATATTTATAGCAGCTCTTTTTGTGGTGGCTAAGAATTAGAAATCAAAGGAATGCCCATCAATTGGGGAATGGCTAAACAAGTTGTGATATATGATTATAATGGAATAATATTCTATAAAAATGACAAGAAAGATGATTTCAAAAAAACACTTGGAAAGATTTATATGAACTGATGCAAAATGAAGTGAGAGGAACCAGTTGAACATTGTGCATAGTAATAGCAATATTGTTTGATGAAAAATTGTGGATGACTTAGCTATTCTCAGTAATACAATGTTCCAAGACAATCCTAAAGGACAGATGATGAAGCAAATTATCTGCCTCCAGAGAAAGAACTGATATTGATTGAATGTGGACTGAAGCAGGCTGTTTTCCACTTTCTTTCATTTTTTTCTTTTATTCAAGTCTTCTTGTACAAAATGACTACTATGGAAATGTTTTACACAATTGTACATGTATAACCTATATCTGATTGCTTACTGTCTCAAGGAGGGGGAAGGAGAGGGATGGAAGGATAGAATTTGGAACTTGAAATTTTAAATAAAATTGTTAAAAAATTGAAAAAAAATCTCAAACTAAGCATCATTCAGAAAGAGGTTCATGTTGGGTGTGAATAGGTAGCAATGCATGACACAAAGAATGGTAAAGGAGACATGGAAAAAATAAAGGGTCTTGGGGTGGCTAAGTAGTGCAGTGAATAGAGCACCAATCCTGGAGTCAGGAGGACCTGGGTTCAAATCTGGCCTCAGACACTTAACACAAAAACTAGCCTGTGACCTTGGTCAAGTCACTTAACCCCAATTGCCCTGCCCTCCCCCTCCAAAAAAAGGGGGTCTCATCAAAGGAACATAAGAGTCAAAACAAAAAAAAAGATGGGTTGGTCACTAATGAGGATGAGAAATAACCAATGGACAAGCCACATACTACTCTGGCATTCTCATGATGCCAAGAGGCTGTGAGGATGACAATCAGAACATTGTTTGGACACCCTATGACAAATCCATGGGAGGACACTGACAAGAGTGGTGGGAGGGACAGGCATGGAATCTGCAGGCTTGAACATATGGCTCCATAGGATTATCAGTGCATTCTGAGGGATGTGAAGGACAGTGAGCTCACCCTCACCCTAGAGCATTTGTTGAGGAACCCTTACTATCCCTGAAACTCTTAAGTTGGAAAACAGCACTGGAGAAACAACAGTTTTTGTTGATCCTGAAAAGGGGCTGCCATGGCACTGAGTCCAAAATCTCCCCTTCTTCCCAACTTCTCTGTTGCTGTGGGTGGAGCCAGCATCCTTTTGGCTCAGGGCTCAGTGGGAACCCACTTTGTTCCCAGGGTTTGTTTCCACAAATAATGCTACTATGACTATTTGGGTACACATGTAACCTTTCTTTTTTCATCAACATAAGTTCTTTTTTTTTTTTTTTTTGGAGGGCAACTGGGGTTAAGTGACTTGCCCAAGGTCACAGGCTAGTTCTTGTGTTAAGTGTCTGAGGCCAGACTTGAACCCAGGTCCTCATGACTCCAGGGCTCTATTCACTCATCAACATAAATTCTTGTATGTCTCGTAGTAGGATCAATGGGCCAATGACTTCTTGAATGATTCCAAATTATTTTCCTGAACTGTTATACCAATTCCAGGCTCTTCAAATAGCATGTTAATGCATTTTACTTACTTCACTCCTTCCAATATTGACTAAGCATCTTTTAGCATCTTTGCCAATCTCATGGGTATGATGTGAAACCTCAGGAGTGTTTTAATGTGCATTTATCTTCATTATTATGAATATGCAAATTATTTAACAATAATAATTGATTATGAATAGTAATTGGAGTGTTTTTTTAATAATCATTGATAGCTTACAATTTCCTCCTCATGTATCTTTCCTTTTTTTCTTTTTTTTGGAGGGGGAAGGCAGGGGTTAAGTGACTTGCCCAAGGTCACACAGCTAGCTTCTTTTTGTGTTAAGTGTCTGAGGCCGGATTTGAACTCAGGTTCTCCTGATTCCAGGGCCGGTGCTCTATTCACTGCGACACCTAGTTGCTCCCCTATTGTTTCTTATATTACCTCTCTTGTGCATTCCTCTGCCTTGATTATATCCTAAGTTGCAACACGCTTACTTTTGTACATGCTCTCTCTCTTTGCCAACCCCATCCCCCAATAAGATAAACTCCTTAAGGCCAGTTTTGTTTATAGCTAGGACAACATCCTTCTGTTTCATCTCATACTCCTCAAACTGGGAAAGATGATAAAATATAAAAATATATGAAACCATTTGGAATTATGTAAGAAAAATTTCTGAACTGTTTGTAGTTCAATAATCTGTGGCTTTGCAACTATCTATAACTTAATAGATAGAACTTCAAAAATTACCTAAGGCTCAGTTGCTAGTTGGCACCGTGTGTGGAATGTTGGGCCTAGAATTAGGAAGACTCATTTTTCCTGAGTTCAAATCTGGCCTCAGATGCTAGATGTATGACCCTGGGTAAGTCACATCACCCTGTTTGCCTCAGTTTCCTCATCTGTAAAATGAACTGGAGAAAAAATGCAAACCACTCCAGTATCTTTGTCAAGAAAACCCCAAACGGGGTCACAAATAGGTGGACATGACTGAAACAAATGAACAAAAACAACAGTAACAAATTCTCAGGGAGATTGTGACTCATATGCAATGTTCACATAGGTAATAATAGCTATAGGCATGGGTCAAGTCCAATTCAAGTCTTTTTGTCTCTAGGCTCAGCTCTATCCATTACTAAATTTGCCAAGTTGAATTGATCTGTGTAGACCAGGTTGGATTCCTTCATTGGATCTTATAGACATGGTCATAGGAGGAACATTTGCCTTTTGGTGTCATTTCCTGACTGATGAGCTGGATGGCCAGGATGCATTTGTTGTGAAACGAGAAATTTGTCTCCAGCCCTGCTACCTCAGATAAGGAGGGATGGAAAATATGACTTAATGACTGAAATTACAGTCTTTCCTTCCTCTTTATCCTCCCTGGAGTGAAACTAGGTAAATGTTCTGGGGTTGTTGGCAACATTTCTTCAGTTTGTATATTCCTTCTGAAAGTGGCATGATGTTGTTTACTCATCTGTTAATGACAGCTGATTATCAAGCCATACATATACATGCTGGAGCTAATGGCTTGTGAACGGAAGCATCAGACTGGAATATTTGGGGGTGTTGCATCAGCTCCGTCCCAATCAGTCCCGCAGCTTGTCAGTTTTCTGTAAAATTATCTAATTCTTGGTTCTGGTGGCTGAGTTGGGTGTGAGACACTACCGATTTTCTCATTGTTGCTAATTTTTCCCCTTCCTGTCAGTAAACATATTTTTAAAAATCTTGTGAGATCTCAGAGGAAACAGACACTGAATTTTCTCCATTGGCTTCTACTTTGGAAAAACAGCTCTCATGATTTTGTCAGGGTGTAATGGGGTGATTAGAGAGATCAATGACTGTAGCATCACAGAACCTGTGTTCAAATCCTGACTGTGGGACATATTAGCAGTGTCAAGTCAGATCATTCATCACAATAACTAGCATTTATATACCACTTTATAGTTTGCAGTACACTTTACAAAGGTGGAGCCAAGATGGCAGAGAAAAGGCAGGGACTCACCTGAGCTCCTTGAAATTCCCCTCCAAAGAACTTTAAACATGCCTCAAAACAAATTCTGGAGTGGCAGAATTCACAAAGGATGGGGTGAAACAATTTTCCAGTCTAAGACAATTTAGAAGGCTGATGGGAAAGGTCTATTACCCCAGCATGAGAGTAGAGACTTTCCAGCACTGGTGCAGGAGAAGCCCCAGAAAATTAGCAGCAGGGCTTGAGCATGACTGAATCAGCTGTGGCTGTGGCTGCTTCCAGAGCTCTCAGCCTACAGATGCTGAGGGGGCTGGACAAGTGGTTAGAAGAAGATTACAGGGATGACTTTGCTGCTACTGGGTATAGGACTCTTTCATTACCCATATTCAGATGCAGGTCACCATCCTGGGTCACTGTCTCAGAGTGAGGAGGATCACTAGCCTACAAGAGCTTGTGGCCACAGGGGAACAGGTCCGTGGTCACAGTTCCAGGGTGGAAAAGAGTGCTTTTGGTCACTCACAGACCAGAACACAGGTCAGGAGAGTAGTAAACACACCTATCTTTAGATCATATCACTTTGGAAGAACTGAAAGCTTACAGACACTCCCAGAACTAGCTGCACAAAAAATCGGAAGTTTGGGACAGTGCCTCTCCACCCCAGGAGCAGAACCCAACTTTAATTAAAATCAAAAGTCAAGAAATAGCCTGAGAAAATGAGTGAAGAACAGAAAAGGATCCTAACCTTAGAAAATTACTATGGTGACAGGTACGATCAAAGCACAAACTCAGAAGAAGACAATGAAGTCCAAAGTCTCAAAGAAAAGCAGGAATTGCTCTCAAGCCCCAAAAATTCCTTGAAGAGCTCAGAACAGATTTTAAAAATCAAATAAGGTAGGGAGAGGGGAAATTAATGAAAAGAGTAAATAACTTGGTAAAGAAGGTACAAAAATACTAACACCTTGTAAAATAGAATAGGCCAAATGATAAAAGAGGAACAAAAATCCAATGAAGAGAAGAATTCCCTAAAAACAGAGTTGGTCAAATAGAAAAGGGAGTGCAGAAACTCATTGAAGAAAATAATTCCTTAAATATTAGAATTGGGCAAGTGCAAGCCCATGACTCCATGAGACATCAAGAAACAATCAAATAAAACCGAAAGAATAAAAAAGGGAAGAAAATGTGAAACATCTCACTGGAAAAACAATTGATTTGGAAAATAGATTGACAAGAGATAATTTAAGAATTATTGGACTATCTGAAAATCATGAGCAAAAAAACCTTAGAAATCATCTTTCAATAAATTATCCAGGAAAACTGCTCTGAAAACCTAGAACCAGAAGGTGAAATAGAAATCAAAACAACTCACCAATCATGAAAGAGATTACAAAATGAGAATTCCCAGTAGTATTATAACTCAATTTCAGAGCTCCCAGGTTGCAAACATCTAGAAAGAAACAACTCAGATATCATGGAGTTGCAGTCAGCATTACACAATATTTACCAGCTTCCATGTTAAAGGATTGGAGAATTTGAGATATGATTCTTAACCTTTTCCTGCCTCAGTTTCCTCATCTCTAAAAAGGGGATAATAACAGTACCTACATCCTAGGGTTGATGTGAGGACCAAATGAAATAGTATTTTAAAACACTCTGTAAGTCCTGGCTAGCTACACTACTTTTCCACCTACTGCACTCAGTAAAATCCCAGTTCCTAAAGCACTTGGATTTCTTTTTTGGGTATGGGTTTGACCAGAGGCCCCTCCCAACTCAGAAACTCTGTAATTCTGGCACCACTCAGAACCCCATTCAAATCTTAACTGGGACTTACTTGACTTATCTCCTCACATCAGACAAAAATCACACACATTCAGGGCAGGACAGCCATAGGCTTTACTATTCCACATTTTCCAATAGTTATCCCTGCCTCCCAAACCATTTTCTTCAACAAAATTGAAGGAGACATTGTTGGATAAAAAATGGAGGACCTGGATATTGTCCAGTAGATGAAGATGGATTAGCAGAGATGCTAAAACCTTCCTGGACGAAACCTCACATACCAAAAATACTTTCCCAGGCATGAAGTAGAAAACAGGGACTAGCAGTCAGCAGTACTTTTTATAGTCTGATTTCCCAGAATAGAATACTTCCTTCAAAGTTAAAAACAATGTAAAGGGGGTAACTAGAGGAGCCCCTGGATCTGCTGTCCTGGGACACTTTCCAGGATCTGCACCTGTGCCCTGCCCCTTCTGGGGGCTCCATACTCAGGCCAGGGACCTGTTTTGTCCCTTTGTGGAGAAAGGGTGCTGGTATAACCAGTGGTGTCTGGTCAGACCCTCATCCCCAGGAAATTGGAGGGATTTTGCCAGAGGAGGTTAGCACCTGAATCAGGAGGAGCCGCCACTCTGAAGGCTTGAAAGAGGGGGTTAGGGGAGGGGAGCTTGTTCCTCATTCTTTTTCTCTCTTCTGAACTTGTAGCCAGAGACTCATTAGCTCTCCTTAGGCTTCCTGAAAGAAGGGGGTGGATTCTTCTACACACACACACACACACACACACACACACACACACACACACACACTGTCATACACTCACACATATGCACACACATGCACATACATACTCTCATGGCAGTAAGTACATGTGCTGACCCAGGTGAGCCTAAACTAAGGTCTGCAGTCTCCAGCTGCCTCTTCTGCCTTGGGCTTCTTTCCAAAAGCAGAGGGGTCTTCTCAGCAATTGGGAGATAGTTAAATGCTTCCAGCCTTGGGGTCCACCTGGTGAGCTTGAGATTTGGGGAATTCCAGAGTCTGGCTCCTTCCTGCAGCTGTGATACTGCTTCCAGGAGGGGTGGCTCAGGAGTGGGAGCCTCCCAGAACCTGAAAGCCTCAGCTTTGGCCCTGAGGGCCAGAAGGCCTGGACTTGGAGCTACTACTCAGATCCTGGAGACTGAGGAGAAAGAGAAGGAAGCTTATTCAGCCTGTACCACAGATGCCTCCAGAGTCAGAGCCTCCAAGGAAAGAATGGCACATGTGATGGGGGACATAGGTATCTGGATCTGTTTATGGTGAGTCCCTTTACAAAGACTTGTTATTTCATGTTTTAAGTATTTACCAATGTGCACTTATAAGTCTTTTGGGTTTTGATAATTCCTTTTGTGGAGTAGAGGAGATAATAGCTTTCTGATACCTAATATCATACCTACTATTTGGGTAGCTAAGTGGGACAGTAGAAAGTGTAACACGCTGGAGTCAGGAAAACTCATCTTCCTGAATTCAAATTCAACCTCAGACATTGCCTATCTGTGTGACCCTGTCCAAGTCACTTTATCCTGTTGGCCTCAGTTTCTTAATCTGTAAAATGAGCTTGAGAAGGAAAAGGCAAAACACTCCAGCATCTCTGCCAAGAAAACCCCAAATGGAGTCACAAAAAGTCAGATACAACAGAAGAAAAGGATTGACCTGAATAACATGTCCTTTCCAGCTCTAAAATCCTGATTCTGTAGCCAAACTAGGAAGTTTTTATTTCTCCCTTTCTCTGTCTCTATTTTAAAACCTGGTTAAAAAGAAAACCAAAACAGTGAAACTCAGGGAGTTGAGTCAATGAATTGGGCTATGTTAGCTGTGACACCCACATTTCTAGAAATGTACGGGGTAGGGGTAGGGGTGGGAAGCACTTTCTATTAAGCAGGGGAGGGAAACCAAAGCCAAAACCAACATGGATTCTCTGGAGGGTGACTGAAGACAGAACACAAAACCAGGCTTGGATTTTCTAATGGTCTAGAACATGCCAGTGAAATGTCTGCCTCACCCCCAAGCTCATCCTGGGAGTCAAGGCAGCAGGTGAGCAATACCCCATCTCTTGGGTAGCCTATTTCCATTTCCCAGAATCTATGTCAAAGCTCTCTGCCCCCAATACTCTGTTGTTGGCACAGACTCGGGCAGGATGAGCCGCTTTCCATACAACCTGTTGTCCTAGAAATGCAGATTCCTGAAGGTCCTCGAGTCTTCTCTGCTCATTTGTAACCTTGCCTGTTCATGAACAAAAGGATGAGAATTCACGCATCAAATTCTGGAACTGTTGCTATTGTGAATGAACTTTGATTTGGCCCATATTACTGCAAGAGTGCTAGAGCCAAACAAGCAAACATGATTGAGACTATTTTGGAAGACTAAGTGTCCAGGACAACAGAAGGAGTCAATCTTGCCATTCTCTGCTGTGGCCAGGGCACATGAGGGATCTTGTGTCCAGTTATGATGGGGCCACATCATAGAAAGGACATTAATGAACTGTACAGAATCCAGTGGAGGGCAACCAGGGTAGGGAAGGTTCTCAAGACCATGTCATATGAGGATCAGCTGAAAGAACTACAGATGTTTGGCCTGGAAAAGAGACTGTTGGGTGGTAGGGCTGTGAGCTTTCTTCAAGTAGCTGAAGAGTCCACAGATGGAAGAGACTAGGTGTGTCTTGCTTTGCTTCAGAGGAGTGGTGGGGGATGCTGCTAAGAGGCCAATAAACATGAAGTAAGGGGGGAAATCCTCAAACTGCCTAACAATGAGCACCATCCCAGAGTGGAACAAACTGTGTCAGGAAGAAGCAAATCCCTTCTCTTTAGGGGCCATTCATCAGGCTCTGGATTGCTACTTTCACGGGGTGTGGAAAAGGGATTCTGACATAGGCAAGGCTTAGACTAGATGGTCATTGAAGTATCTTCTGACTCAGAAACTCAGGGATTCTTTATGATACTTTGATTCCATGGTGGAGATATGTTGTATAATGAGCAGCTCAGACTTTTCAGAAACGGTAGAGATTTGAAAATCTGGAAGTCAGAAAAAGGTGAAAACACCTTTATTTCTTCTTTAAGTTCTCTCAAGTAGCTTTGTAGGTGTAGATACTGCTGTGAAATAGGAACTAAAGTAATTCTCTAGATAATTCAAGAGAACAGCTTACTTTTGCTTTAATAATCTGTTGCTTCAGGTATATGGCAAAAGTGTGGGTGTTTTTCTTTAAATAATTGGGATAATTGTCCCAATTTTTTACCTTTTGGGGGTGTGGGTGTCTAAACTATTGCTTTCTCTCTCTTTGAGTTGCCTTTTATTTATATATTCATGTACATATGGTACATTTCCACCCAGTAGACTCCTCAAGGGCAGGGACTGGGTCATTTTTTTCACCTTGATGTCCCTAGCACCTTGCCCATAGCAATAAATGACTGACAAATATTTTGTTTGCTGAATAGAACTGAGAAGACAGGTGTAGAAAGTCAATGCATCAACATCCACAGCCCCATTCCAATTCTAATACAGCCTTTTTACTGGGGATTAAGAAATTCTGCTGGGAAGGTAGAGCCAAGATGGCACTGTAAAGGCAGGGACTTGCCTGAGATCTCCCAAATTTCCCTCCACATAACTTTAAGATAATACCTCAAAGCAAATTCTGGAGTGCTGGGGCCAACAAAAAGATGGGGTGAAGCTTCCAGCCCAGGGCAAGAAAGGTCTGTCACTGGGACAAGAGTGAAATAGAGTTCAGTGTAGGCCACCCCCAGAAAACCAGCAGCAGTGGCTTTCAGAGCTCTCAGTCACACATGGTGGTGGTAGCAGTGTGTCAGACAACTAGTCAGAAGGACACTGTAGTGAACTCTGCAGGCACTGGGTGTCAGAGTCTGTTGTATTGCCGATACAATGATTCCTGGTTGTAGTTCCAGCATGAGGAGGATCATGCTATACCAGCACTAGCACTAGCAATTAGAGCATGTGGCTGCAGGGGTATAGTTCCCAGTCACATTTCCAAGGTGGAAGAGAGTGTGTGTGGTCTCTTACAGACCAGAGCACAGACCAAGGAGAGAAGTGACCACATCTTTCCTTAGATCATACCATTTTAGATGAACTGAGAACTTACAGACCCCCATAACAAACTCTGAAAACAGCAGCACAAAAAAAACCTGAAGCAGGGGCGGCTAGGTGGCGCAGTGAGTAAGAGCATCGGCCTCAGGGTTGGGATGACCCGAGATCAGATCCGGCCTCAGAAAATGAGCACACACACATAAATAATGACTAGCTGTGTAACCTTGAGCAAGTTACTTAACCCCAATTGCTTTAAAAAAAAAAAAAACCTGAAGCTTGGGACAATGCCCCCTCCAGAAAATAGACTAGAAATAGACTAGAAAATGAATAAGTAAAAAAAAAAAAGAAGAACCTAACCATAGAGAATTACTGTGGTGGCAGGGAAGTTCAAAACACAAAACCAGAAGACTCAGAAGAAGACAACAGAGTCAAAGTCAAAACAGCTACATTTAAAGCTTCAAAGAAAAATGTGAACTGGATTCAGGACCAACAAGAATTCCTGGAAGAGCTCAGAAAGTATTTTTAAATCCAGTAAGACAGTTAGAGGGAAAACCAGGAAAAGAAATGACAGTGATGCAAGAAAATTATGAAAAAGAATCAACACCTTGGTAAAGGAAGCATAAAAATTATTGAAGAAAATGACACTTTAAAAAACAGAATAGGCCAAATGGTAAAAGAAGCACAAAAATCCAATAAAGAGAAGAATGCCTTAAAAAGCAGAATTGGTCAAATAGAAAACAATGTACAAAAATTTTCTTAGGAGAAGAACTCCATAAAGAGCAGAACTGACCAAATGGAAAGCAAAGTGCAAAAGCTCACTGAAGAAAATAATTCTTCAAAAATAAGACTTGGGCAAGGGGAAGCTCATGACTCCATGAGACATTGAGCCTCAATAAAACAAAATCAGAAGAATGAAGAAATACAAGAAAATGTGAACTATCTCACTGGGAAAACAATTGAGCCGGAAAATAAATTGAGGAGAAATAATTTAAGAATTATTGACTTTCTTAAAGCCATGATCAAAAACAGCCTAGACACAATCTTTCAATAAACTATCAAGGAAAACTACCTCAAACAAAAGGGTAAAATAGAGAGGGAAAAAAATCCAGTAATCTCCTCCTAAAAGAGATCATAAAATGAAAACTTCCAGGATTATAACCAAATTCCAGAGCTCCAAAGTCAAGAAAATATTGCAACCAGCCAGAAAGAAAGAATTCAAATATCATGGAGCCATAGTCAAGATAACACAAGATTTAGCAGTTTCTACATTAAAGGATCAGAGAGCTTGGAATGATATTCCAGAGAGGAGAGGATCTAGTATTACAATCAAAAAGTACCTACCCATCAAAACTGAGTATTATCCATCAGAGGAGAAAATGGATATTTAATGAAATAGAAGTCTTTCAAACATTCCTGGTGAAAAGACCAGAGCTGAATAGAAAATCTGGCTTTCAAATACAAGACTCAAGAGAAGCATAAAGAGGTAAACAAGAAAGAGAAATCATGAGGGATTCAATAAGATCAAACTGTTTACATTCCTACATGGGAAAATTATACTTGTAGTGCTTAAGAACTTTCTTGTTATTAGGGCAGTCAGAAGGAAGCAGATGGCATGGGTGTGAGTTGGCTATGATGGGATGATGTTTTTCTTTTTTTATCAAATGCTTTATTAACTTTTAGTTTATATCATTCATTTCTGCAAGATTTTGAGTTACAAATTTTCTTCCCATTTTCCCCTACCCACTGTCCCAGTATAGTGATCCCACTGGATATCCCCTCCTCCAATCTGCTCTCTCCCATATCTGATGGGATAATAGTTTTTAAAAATCAAATTAAGGGTTGGGAAAGAGGTATGACTATGATATCTAAAGAAAATGAAATTAGTAGGTGAGAAGGAGGGATCCATTGGGAGAAGGAGGCAGAGAAAGGTAGAATGGGGTAAATTATCTACATGAAAAAGATGTGAAAGAGCTTTTACAGTGGAAGGGAAGATGTGTTGGGGGGTTGGTGAACAATGCTTGAACTTCATTCTTATCAGAACTGACTCAGAGGGAGAATAACATACACACTCAATTGGGTATAGAAATGTGCTTTACTCTATTTTACCATAGGAGGAGAAGGAGATAAGAGAAAGTGGAGGGGGGAGCTGATAGAAGGGAAGGTGGATTGGGGGAGATGGTGGTCAGAAGCAAAACACTTTTGAGGAGTAACAAGGTGAAAGGGGAGAGAGAGAAGAATGAACAGGGGAAAATAGGACAGAGGGAAATACACAATTATTAATCATAACTGTGAAAAACTTTTCACATCATATTTCTCTGATAAAAGACTTATTTTTCAATTATATAGAGAACTGAATCAAATTTATAAGAATACAAGTCATTCCTCAATTGATAAATGGTCAAAGGATATGAATAGGTTGTTTACAAATGTAGAAATCAAAGCTATCAATAGTCATATGAAAAAATGCTCTAAATCACTATTGATTAGAGAAATGCAAATTAAAACAGCTCCAAGGTACCAACCCACGCCTATGAGATTGGTTAATATGAGAGAAAAGGAAAATGATGAAAGTTGAAGGGAATGTAGGAAAATTGGGACACTAAAGCATTGTTGATGGAGTTGTAAACTGATTATTCTGGGGAGCAATTTGGATCTATACCCAAAGGACTATAAAACTGTACATACCCTTTGATCCAGCAATACCAGTACTAGGTGAATAGAGATTAAAAATATTAAATGAAAGTACTTTTAAAAAAGTAAAAGGACCTATATGTACAAAAATACTTATAGCAGCTCTTTTTTTTGTGGTGGTAAAGAATTAAAAAAAAATGATGCAATGCCCATTCATTGGGGAATGGTTGAACAAGTTGTGGTATATGATTGTAATAGAATACTATTGTGCTGCAAGAAATGACAAGGGGAATGCTTTCAGAAAAACCTGGAAAGCCTTACACTAAGTGATGCAAAGGGAAGTGAGCAGAACCAGGAGAAGAGTCTATACAATAACAACAATATTGTACAATTATCAACTGTGAATGACTTAGTTATCCTCAACAACTCAATGATCCAAGACAATTCTGAAAGACTTAGAATGAAAAATGCTATTCGCCTCCAGAGAGAGAACTTACAGAGTCTGAATGCAGATCGAAACAAACTCTTTTTTAAACCTTATTTATTTTTCTTGTTTGTTTGTTTTTTGTTTGTCATTTTTTGTGGGTTTTTTTGCCATGGAAATATGTTTTATATGACTGCATATGTCTAATGTATATAATATGATATGATATGTTATGATATGATATGATATAATATAATATAACATATAGTTGCTTTCTGTCTCTGGGAGGAACAACGGAGGAAGGAATTTTGGATCTCAAAATTTTAAAAACAAAAGTTAAAAATTGTTTTTACATGTAATTTGAAAAAATAAAATATAGACTGGAAAATTAAGAAAAAAGGTATGGTGGTGGTGGTGGGGATTCTGTCCTAAATTGCAAACAACTTGAAGGCAGGGACCATTTCTTAGTCATTTTAGTCCTTTTATTGACCTCATGTAGTAGAGGAGAAGATGCTCAATAAATACTGGATGAATAAATGGATGAATGAATAAAGAAAACAATGACTATCATTCCTACAGCCTGAGGAAGATATCACTAGAAAAGCAGTACAACGAAAGGAGAAGAGTTGTACAAGACACATTACCAACACTATAATAGTGGCAGAGCTGGGCATTGATGTGCCTTTAATAAAGGAGGACACAAGAAGAAGCTGTCCTCTAGGTCATCAAGTTGTCTAGGATATTGATATACCAAGAAGAGGTGTACTAATAGTTGAGAATGCCATCTATCCAGAGGTAAGAACCAATCAACAATTTAGGTTTTTAAGAGTAAAGAAATTCAGGCTGAGTAAAAGAAAGTAGAAGGGAACATGTAAAGATGGGAATGGAGAGAAGATAAAAATAAAAGAACAGGATGGATATAATATGCTCAATAACTTTCCAATGATCTCTAGGTCATGCCAACTACATGCTGCCATGGAAACTTGGACTCCCAGCCTGGGACTCTGGGTTCTGAATGGCAAATTTCACCTTGTTTCTACCACTCCCAAGGTCCTTTCAATCCATTCCCCCTCATCTCCCATTCTCACCCACTTCACTTTCCCTCTCTAGTTCCCATTTATGTGCTGTCTTAGACTATTCATTTGTAAGCTCTTTGATGGCAAGCCCTGTCTTTCCTTTTGTTTGTTTTTGTATCCCCAGTGATTAGAACAGTGCCTGGCACAGAGTAAGCATATAATCAATGCTTTTTAAAAATCAACATCATCATCATCGTTGTTTTAGTTTGATAATGTGAGCTACATCTGTATCTAAATATATATTATGTAATAAATATATGAGATATATCTATATCTAAATATATATAATCTGAAAATAAGTAAATGTATAAATATGTGTGGAATACATTTAAACACATTATATAAATCTACACATATCTAGGTACATATACATAGGTTGATATATACATGCATATACTTATATTGGTATACATATGTTTTCTAAATCTGTAATTTCATGGGGCTGTATGCATTTTCTGCTGGGGCAGATTCCAATCTCTCTCTGTGTTAGTGGATAAATGGACCTAGAAGGGATTTCAGATGTCACCTTCTCTGATCCCTCTTTTGCTGCAGGGAGATGCCATAGCCCGGGGGGAGTGATCTGCCCAAGGCTACCCAGGGAAGAAGAAGCTGAGACAGGATTTGAACCAAGGTCTTTTGATTCCAAATTTATTGATCTGTTTACTCCACCACATGTTCCTTCATGATCTTCCTCAATTGTTTTTCTGTCCTCTCAGGGAATGAGTCTGCATTGAATGATCAGTCTTTGGACAATGTAATTCACGGAGACCACACTGTATGATCTTCTATCTGGGTTGGGCCAATTGCTCTGGGACCCTGAGGGCCACACTAGGAAGCGGCATTGGGAGAGGGCTGGATGGAGTGTGAGAATGCTAATGGAGAAGAGGAGCGGCATCCCAGTTTTCAATGACTTCCTGATGTCTCTCGGTTATATTACTGTGAAAACCAGCTGGGTGTCATCATTGAAGCACAGAGCTTGTGAAGAGGAGAGATGTTCAAGTCACCAAGGGCTTGCCCCTCTGGTCTATCTACTCTCCAGAGACCAGAGTCATGAAGAAAACTAAGGAAGCAGATTCTTACTACAAGCCCTTAACATGGTCACCATCCTCAAGAAAAAAACTGAAATTTCTCGAAGAACACTGACAATCTCTTTGCCCTGGGAAAGAAATCTTCTCCACAAGGAAGATGGGGGACAAAAAGCAGAGTCATCCAATGGGCACTGCTCAAGGAAGATGCCTGCTGGTCTTGGTTCCTTGACTCAACATTGCTAATGATGCTAACACAGTCCTTCAGATGTCCTGTGTATCATCCCTGGGACTGCGGAAGGCAATCTCTACTCCCCAGTTCTCCTCAGACTCGCTCTTTGTCACCTCAATGTGCACAGTCATGGCGACAGGCTGCCTGATGTGACAAGAAGCCCACGCTGTCCTGGTAGAACCTGAGCTGTGCTGACAGCCCTCCTAATGCTCGTTTACATCAGCCCTCGCCTTTCTAGTTAGCATGGGAACCACTTGTCTAAAGACTCTGATGACTGGTTTTATTTCCCACTCTCCTAGGGAGGTTCTTGGGAGACAAACTCATCTTCCCCTTCCCAGGTCACAGCTGGGGTACAGAGATTAAATGACTTTGCCTTAGGCAATAGCCTGCCCAGAATCAGCAAGAAAGCTGAACAAAATCTTGCACACCTCTAGACATTCTGTCTTTCTTGTCTGCCCTTAATCCTTTCTGCCACTTTGCCAGCACAGATGGGCACAAGATCAGGCAGGTCGGGCAGTTCCAGTACAAGATGGAATGAGACTCAGCAGACCTCCCTTCTAGCCTCCTTCTTGCTCTGATGTTTTCCCATAAATCCTGCTCAGATGATTTGCCCCACATGCTAAATCTTTCCCTTTCATTCTTTTAATATATTGAGCAAACCAGGGAACCCCTGAATCCATCCATCAGTGATGTGCTCTCCTTAGGGGACCATGTCATCTTCTACCCCTCCCCCCACATTCCTTGCCTATACATGCCTATACAAGCAAATTTAGGTTCAAAGGAAGGGAAATAAGAGGAAACCTTTCTAACCAGTAGAGCTATCCCACAATGCAATGGGCTCCTTTGGGAGGTTGGAGTAGTGGGGTACCCTCCACAATGAAGTCTTTAACATGAAATTGGCTATCCTTTCACTGAGGTTATTACGGAGAGAATTCTTGATGAAGTATGGCCTGGACTCAGTGGACTCTGAGGTCTCTTCTAGCTTGGAGAGTGTGTGATACTGAGATTGTAAGCTCCATGAGGGCAAGTTCTATACCTTACCCAGGCTCTATATTTCCATCAGAACTAGGCTCTGTGCATAGGAAGCACTTAAAAAGCATTTCTTGTATTGAATTGTTTGCTTGAGGATGTTAGGCAGGAAATTTAATTTTTCTTGTGATTCTTCTTTGCTTATTATTGTGGGGCAGGTAAGTGGAACAGAGGACAGAGAACTGGACTTGGAATTGAGAAGAAGTGAGTTCTGATCCTATCCTATTTAATGTGTGACTCAGAGCAAGCAACATAACCCTTCTCAGCCTCAGTTTCCTCATCTGTAAAGTGGGGATAATGACACCTACTTCACAGGGGTTTGTGAACATCAAATGAGACAACAAATGTAAGGCATGTTGCAAACATTAAAGATCTGTACAATTACCAACTATTAATGGACTTTTTTCTTTCTTTTATTTTCCTCCTTTGGAGAAAGAAGATTAAAAAATTTTTTTGCTGCAAATTCTATTTCATGTATAGCCAGGGCATAGAGGCTATAAGCAAGCACTTCCCAAAGGACAGTAGTGGGTAAGGGGCAAGTCTTTTCCACATACCCTACCCCATGTCCTAGCTTTAAGCCCCTTACTCCTCCTCCAACTGCAGGGAGGGAAAGGAGAAGGCATGGGAGTGAAAGATCCTCTTCTCTCTCCAGATGCACTCTGCTTGGGGGGGGGGGGGTTTCCTCTTACCTTTACCTCTCCAAAAGGCCAGATTTCTGATGGTTTTCCCCAAGAAATCTCCATTGTTGGGCTAGATGGCCAGGTTCTAGCACCAGGTAATTAGCATCTTCTCTGAGGCTGGGGTCCAGGAATATTATTCATTATCTCCCTTTGGCCACATGGATTGGCAGCTTCTATGTGCACCTCCAGAGCCTTGTTGCCTTGTCCTTCTTCATGGGGACAACAGGTGGACCAATGGAAGCAAGTTCTTGATGAACCCAGACTTCCCTTCTCCTCATGTTGCCCCCGTGGTCTAGGAAAGTTCCCTCTCAAGTTTCAGGTCCCTGAAAAAGGAGGGCATCTTCTAATGTACTTCTGATCCAAAGCAGCCATGGGTCCTGGGCTGGGGGGCAGAGGGACAGAGACCTGGACTGTGAATGAATGGGTTTCCAATCTATTAGGACCACCATCCATCCAACAGGTCTGCTGTCTCAAGTTCTCAAAGAGAGCAGGGAAAGGAGCCCAAAGGGCAGCCTTTTTCTTCACAGAGATGCTATTGTAAGTCTTTTCCCCTCCCACAAACAAAAATTAATTCTGCCAGGATGAACGTGGTGAGAGGAGGGCTCGCTGGCCCATTCTCTCAGTAGCAGTGGCCATCCTCAGGTACAGAAGTTCTCAGGGTGGAGAAGCAAGTGTGGCTTTGGAAGGCCAGGGATCCTTACCACATCAATCAGTCCCTGTTGAACACAGAACTGGAAAACTGAGGGCAGCACCCAGCAAGTGCTTACAAATGTTTGTCAAATGGATAACTGGTTGATCATTGACTAGAAGGAGGGCTTTGTTTCCCACTCGAGATGCTTTCCTTTTCCCAGACCTGTTCTCTGAATTGAGGGGCAGCTCCTTGTCCTGAGTAGAGTGCTGAATGAACTAAACCTGCTTCAGAACTTCTGCACCTGTGGATGGCCATTGGTACTGAACCACCATTGGCTGCTGACCACCAAGGGGAGTCTGACTGCCCTGGTTCTCCAACTGCTTCCTCCATATTTGAATTCTTGTAGTTGCATGTTTAATACATTTCAAAGGTGACAATATATTAATTTTTACAAAGGGTGCTATGCATTGTATTTCTAACTCTAAGGACTTCGACAAACCAGGGTAACCTTTCAAAATCGGCACCTACAGGAAATACAGAGATAAAGTGTCAACAGGTAAAATAATGCTTCCCACAATAACTTTTATGAGACAATATTGTACTCAGCCCAGTTCTGGGAGCACATGGCATGTGCTCAGTAAAGGCTTGCTGATTTTATTTGACTTGATAAATGCTTGTTTCCTTGACTTGGCTTGAGAGGCAGACTGATGTCCTGCATAGAGCATGATCTCAGCAGGCTCTGGGTTCAAGTCTTGCCTCTGGAATATGATGGCTGTGGGATCATGGAAGGTCATTTAACTTCTCAGTAGCTCAATCAACTCTTAGAGTCTATAAATTGCAGACCAGTTCCAGATTATTATTATTAGTCAATCAGTCAATAAACAAGCACTTACAAGAGGCATTTAAGTGAGGCAGTGGATATAGTGTGGGACCTGGAGTCAGACAGAGCTAAGTTCAAATCCTGCCTCAGATACTTACTATCTATGTAACCGGGGGCAAGTCACTTCATTTTCAGTTTCCTCATCTGTAAAATGGAGTTTAATAGTACACACCTCAGAATGTTGTTTGAGGATCATCTAAAAGAACATTTGTAAAGCAGTTTGAAATTTGAAAGTTCAATGTCAATGTCTGTTACTATAGAAATAAAGGTATAATGGTTGACAAATAATTGGAGAGGTAGAAATTGTTCATGTAGGGTTAGGGCATGCCTACACACACAGACACACACACACATATATAAATATATACACAAGATCATATATACCTGCATATATATACATACACATATACATGTGTATGTATATATATGATGAGACTACCTAAATAGATTCACAGATTTAGTGGTATGCCTATTAAGGCACTAGGGGACTACTTTATTTAACTAGACAACATAAAAATAGAACTTATTTGAGGCAACAAATCAAGAATTTAAGGTAAGTAATTTTTAAAATACTAAGTTGAAAGGGACCAAACATTACCAAATCTCATGCTGTATTACAAAGCAATGATCATAAAAAAAACTATGTGTTACTGGTTAAGATATAGAAAATTAATTTCATGGCAGCAGAGTAGGAAATGAAGATCTAGAAACAAAAACACAAAGTTGGCAAATGTTCAATAAACCCAGGAATATCACCAAAAAATTCACATCATAAAAGAGAAGAATGGAAAGAGGTACCTTTTGGTTCTACGATTAAGGGAATACTTTGAAACCAAATTAGAAGGTGGAGCTCACAAAATAAAAAATAGACAATTTCTTCATATTTATGTTAGAATGTTTGTGTGAATGAAAATTGCACTTGAATGAATGAGATGGGGAAAACCTTTTTGCCTCAAACATATTTGATAAAAGTCTGATATCCAGATGGTTGATGGAAAATATAAGACCAAGAGTCATTCCTTAAAAGCGTAGGCTATAACAAACAGTATAGAAAAGAAGAAATGAAACCATCTATAACAAAGTCATCTATTTAACCACCTATCTAGAAAAACCATCTTAAGCAAGCATCTATCTAAAAAAATGCTATCGATGACAAATAGTAAGAAAAGTACAGATGAAAACATCTCCAAGGTTTCACCTCATACCCCCCATATTGGCAAAGTGATAAAGGAGGGGAACAGTCAATGTGGGAGGGTCTGTGGGAAAGTAAATGCACTATTCCATTGTTGGTGAAGCTATGCATTGGTCCTACCATCTTGGAAACCAATTTTGTTTCATGCAAGAAAGGTCCCTAGAGTGTTCAAATTCTTTGAACCAAAGATTCCACTATTGAGCATGTTGAACCCAAGGAAGCCAAAGACAGAAAAAAAGTCTCATGAACTCAAAAATGTTCCTGTCAACAATTTTTATGATAATAAAAATCTGGGAGGGAAGTGGGCATCTATCAATGACTGAAGAAATTGTGATAAATGAAAGTTTTGGAATATATTCCATGATATATAAAATTACCAAGTATTGTAAGAAATGAGGAACATAAGTGATTCCGAGAAACATAAGTGATTCCGAGAAACATGGCCAGACTTCTATAAAATGATACAAATCAATGAAAGTAGAACCCAGAGAACAATATACACAGTGACTATAATCATATAAATGATAATAGCAGCAAATTTCAAGCAAACTCAGATTCAATGTGATGACTAATGTTAGATCTAGAAATTGGATGCTGAAATGTGTCGTGCTTCTCTCACTGGGCATGGGGAGGACTCCAGATTTTGAGCACTTGGAGACAGGATTGATGTATTGAAAAATTATCATGATATAAAAACTCAAGATATTAATTAAACTTAAAAAAACCCTCAACTTAAATAACAATATAGGTATGAATTGAAGAGATCCAGAAATAGTTATAATGAGGGACTTCAATCCACATCTAGTTAAATTCCTTCATTTTAAACATAGGGGTTATCTAAGATCACATTGCAGTTAAAAAGCAGAGCCAAGTTTCAAATCCAGTTACTCTGATCCTGTACCCAGTGTCTTTTCCCATACCCAAAGACAATACATGAAGGAGAGTTAGATGATCAAGGACTTTGGGTTCCTTTTCCTTCATGGCATCATCTTAGTTCGTGGGGTTTGGCCTCTCTTTAAGTTTTTACTCATTCTTTGCTTTGCCTTTATGAGCCTCTCTGCTAATCTGCTTGTAAATTAGGTTTTCATGGAGGTTTTCACTTGTGGCCCTGGTTTTTCAGCCTTTCTCTTGTATTACCAGTTAGTTCTTTGGTTTCTTTCTTTACCTGCTTGCCCTACCTCCGTCCCCTGTTGGACAGATCTCGGAAGTGGACTGTCTTCAGGTCCCTTATGTCAGCCTTCTCTCCCATGCAGCTTAGTCCAGGCAAGCAACAAGGTAAGGCCTCAGACTAAGCTGCATAAGGCTGGCCCCAGTGGCTTTCCATTCCCCTTTCCCTCAGGCACAGATGATCTTTCCTTTTCCAACGGACTTTCCTGTGCTCTGCCCAGCTTGTGTCTTCTCCTTCTCCATACCTGCTTCTTTCCTAAGTCTGGGAAGAATCTGTGCCTGCACCTCTTGGGGGAGGGGTGGTGAGCACTAAGTCACTGTTTTGGGGGCACTGGATGGGGCCCTGAAGTACAAACACAAAAGGCTGCTCTTCCTCATTGTGCTTGAGCTACAAAGTCAGTTGATTGCACATCTTTCACTTCTCTTGTTTCTTCCTTTTAGACCATCTTCTCAACATATTTTTATTCTCCTCATGTCCACCTCTGCATTGCTGTCACTAAGCATTAAAGTACATGTTAATTTAATTTACAGACTCTTAAGGAGTTCAGCATAGAATTTCTCGACCCTCTGAAATGGCAATTAGCTTTATGGTGGCCTTTTTGCAAATGCTCACCATGGCCACTGCAATATCAGATGACCAAATGCCCCCTGAAAGGGTGTTGCTGGTTCCTTTGGCTGCACAGTAAGACCACCTCCACCGGGACCTTTATCTGCCTCTCTAAGGAGAGCTTATCAGCTTCTCTTCCAGTGAGTCGGAGTCTCCATTTGTCTGCTGGTTTTATTTATTCCTCGGTGGCTGTCAGCATTGATACTATTCAATCCCTCTGGTAGTATGTTGTTGGTCAAAGCCATCACATTAAGAATGCTAACAGTTAAGTTGATGTCTATAAATGGTCTGAAAGTGAGGTGATTCTCCCTGATCTCTGCCCTCTTGCTTTTCTCTTGGTCACAGTCTTTACAGAAGTAAAAGGAAGGTTCTCAGGACTGGAGGCCATCTTGCATTTTTCTTTGTTTTCTGGGTTGTCATGGCCAAAGAATCCTACCCCCAAGTGACCAGGTTGATGAGCTGCTTGTCCTTGGAAAGTGGAACCTGCAAGTTATCTGAATTACAGTGGATGCCTTTTGTCTCCCTTGATAGAAAGTACTCTCCTTGTGACGTGGCTTTTCATTCTTTGGATTTGTGCCCCAAGTGCCCCAAACATAGCAGATACTTAATAGAAGGCTGTTGATTGACTGATTGCTTGGCAGAAGACATCACCGGGTGGGACTTGTGCTTCCTAGGCAAAGCCTCCTAGAACCCAGGGTTGCCTCCATGCCAAGATCAGGCATCAGAGTGACTCTCAGTGCACATTGCCTCTCTTGCCTATCACAGAAATGGGCCATGCTTCTGTCAGAGTTCTCTTGCCAAATGTAGGAGAGTCGTTGGTGTGTCTGAGTATTGGGTGTCTCTGTGCTCAGACTGATGTGAATTGAACCAGGAAGATCTGAGCAGATACCTAAAGGATTATTATAAAAAAAGCAAGTGCCATGGAATGGAGGGGAGACTCTCTGGGTTATTGTAGTGGGTGGGGCACTGGACTCAGGGTCAGGAAGACCCAAGTTTGAATCCTATCTCAGATCCTTGTGGTGATCCTGGGTCAAATTGCTTGATCCTTTACAACCTCGAGTTTCCTCATCTGTAAAATGGGCATATACCTTTACAGCTTTGTGATGATGATCATTTAAAATGCTTTGTAGCACTATATAAATTCAGGCTATTATTATAAAGCTAGATTTTCTAATTATGACTTTCATGGCTAAGTTGAAAAAGGATGAGACATTTATATTATTTCCTCATACTAGGGAGTGCTTCATCCCTCTTCCTTTCTGCCTTGGCCATTCTGAGCATTCATTATGGCTCAGTTCAAGGCTTGGAGCTGTCCTGAAGTTGTCCCAGACCCTCCAGATCTCAGTGATCACTCCCTCCTTGGAAGCTCCCTTCCAGTCCATTCAGCAGTCATTTCTGGGGTCCTACTATGTTCAAGGTTCTGGCATTGCAGTCTTCATGGTCTGCCTTGGGACGTGTCTTGTCCCATCCTCTTGTGCTGCTATACATTGAGGCAGTGAGGGGGTAGTGAAGGGCATGTTGGACTTGGGCATCAGGAAGGATCTGGGTTCAAATCTAATAAGGATAACATTACTATAGCACATTGGGTTTGCAGCGCTCTCTGCATGTAACTCATTTGATCCTCTGAACGACTCTGTGAAGTAGACTGTTATTGCTGCCATTTTATAGATAAGCCTGAGAAGGTCTAAGTGACTTCTTCAGGGTCATACAGCTAGTAAATGTCTAAGGCTGCAGCTGAAATCAGTTCTTCCTGACTCCAAGCCCAATGCTCTAACCACTGCTCCACCTAGCTGCCAACTGGCCTTTCATGTATTCATAGACAAGCTGTTTAACTGCTCTCAGTCTCTTTTTCCTCATCTTTAAATGAGGAAAACTGGACACTTATGGCTAGTATCCAACTGGTGGGATTTAATGGTGAAGTATGATCTGTGCTACCCTGGCTTCCCCTGAAGCTGGAGCCAATTAGTCAATCAGTCCACAAACACTTATGTATTATGTATGTATGTATAAACACTTAAGTATGTGCCAGACTCTGTGCCAAGTGCTGGGTTAGGGAGACAAGGGCCTACCTAGGGCACAGCTACCAGGGGGTACAATGTGGGACACTTTTTTCTTACTTTTTCACAAATGCCCACATGTTTATTATAAGAGGATTCCATGGTCTTTCACCTTTCTTAAGCCTTCATCTCTAGATATGGTTCTAGACCAGACGGTGCTTCATATCCCATTCAACTGCCCACTCTGGGCATCTGGCCAGCTGGTGGTCTACTGCCTAGAATTCTACCCTCCAGTCCCAGCCTCCAGAAACCATTCCCTCATTCTTGGGGAAATTACTTTGCTCAATGAAGGTGTGTGCACCCTGCAATGGAGCTCTCTCAGTTGGTGAATGATTATAAGCAAACCCATCTCACCTCTGCCATCTTGCTGGCTTCCTAACCCATCCCTTTATCTGCCTCAGCCACCTTACCTTCCATCCAGTGCTGTCTGTCTCAGCTCTCCACAATGCTTTGCACTTCTTTCTTTGGGCCCCTACCTTTACTTCTGGAAAGGGTGGGATCATCGAGTCCCTTGTGGTGGCTGTAGGTATCATACTTGTGACTTCCCTTGTCACCACTGCCCTATATGTGCTGGCTCTCTTCCCCATGAGGATGTAAGCTCTTCTAGGGCAGGACCTCTGTCCCTTTCCTATTTGTAACCTTAGGGCAGAATATGGTATCTGGAATACAGTAGGTGCTTAATAAATGCCTTTCCCATTCATTCATTTTCATTCTACAGCCATTTTCTCTGTAAAAAAGCCAAGCCCCAAGGGCACCATGAAGCCTCAGAGGCCTCTGCTGGATGGTAACATACTGAAATTCCAATACTCCAAAACAGGATCACTGGAAACCCATTGTCAATGTCCAGCTGGTGTAATCTAATAGCAAGGGGTGAGTCTTCAGTGTGGGGGCCTCCTTTCCCTGATGCAGATCGCAGCCCTTCCATGCCCACCCAGCCTGTGTGACATATGCTTCTGTCTTTCTATAAATATTCCCCAGGGGTCTGATCAGTGTGCCTGAGACCAAACCAGTGTTTTTTCCCTCAATGTGAGCCATCCCTCCTTCTGTCATCCCTCCCTTTCTTCATGTGACTGGTCTGTTTTTGTCAAACCATTCCTAGAGCTCATTGGTGCCTGAGGCTTCCTGTCCTGCCTGGGTCTGAGATATTGAATTGACCCCAAGGGAAGGACTGATGAGTGAACTGGGATGTAAAGAATAGCTGTGACTGGGGCGGCACTGCCAAAACTTTGCCCCAGGTGCCAACGTAGGAGGAGGCTCACTTCCTCCCCAATAGGCCCTGCCGCTGGTGATGCATGGAGTGGCCTTGGCATCAGGGAAGACTGGCCCCAGGCACTGGAGGTGAAGGAGTGAGAAGGCAGGCTGAAGGAGCTTAGTGCAGCTATGCCAGGCTGTGCCCCCAGGGGCCTGGCAGTGAAGGCAAACCTGGGAGAGGAGAGAGGGCCCCCTGAGCCAGCAGAGGCTGGGAGATCAGGGGAGAATCAGGGCACGGCCTTTCCCAGCATGGCAGCCCAGAGGTGGGACTATTTCTCCACTGTTGCTATTCCCTTCCTCATCTCAATTTGCTCCTAAGCCTAGGACCCCTGGGTCCAGCTCTGAGGACCCTAGAGTGCCAAGCACACTGCTGGCCCTCAGTCAGGATTTGTTCAGGCTCAGGAGCAGGAGATTAGGAAGGCCAGGAAAGCCAGGACTTGTTCAGTACTGGAACCATGGCCTTGGAAGCAATTGTCCCCCTTGGAAATGCCCCTAAGGGGTTCCTGGGAATGTAGTCTTGCCTCATTGTAACAGGGTCACATTGGCTCCAAATGTGGGTCTGGTAAATCTATGCATGTATGCATACACACTCGTGTATGCATACATGTGTATATATGCACGGGTGTGTAGATACACATACATTACACACGCTCTTTATATATCTATGCACACACATTTATATACATATATGCACTCATATACATGTATTTACATATATGCAATCTATCCCCATAAACATATGTATACATGAGGAACTATATACCCCCACACGAACAGGTTTATGTATACACATATTCATATACATGTATACAATCACATATACACACGAGACGAACTATATATGTATGTATATATACATCCCAATACATGTACACACATACAGTATACAATTATCCATGCACAATAGACATGTATCTAGACACGTATTGCATATTATATAATATATTAAATATATGTATATGTGTGTATATACACATATGCTCTGTCTCCCTCTCTCTCTCTCTCTCTCTCTCTCTCTCTCTCTCTCTCCCTCTCCCTCTCCCTCTCCCTCCTCTCTCTCCTCTCTCTCTCTCTCTCTCTCTCTCTCTCTCTCTCTCTCTCTCTCTCTCTCCCTCTCTCCCTCCGTCTGTCCATCTATCTTACCAAGCACCAACTCCACTATTGCTGAAGCAGCGCATAACGGCTTTGTCCGTATCCTTTAAAATACTGAATGAATGAAGATAATGTTATGGTACCATAAAAAGCAGGAAGGAGCCCCCCGCCGCACCCCTGGGGGGCTGGCCAGGAGCAAAGCCTTCTCCATTATGGACGTGACGGGTTTTCTAAATACTAGGGGGCTTGCGTTCCGAGGGGCCAGGGCATCCAAAAGGGGCCTGGCCGGGGATCCCCTGCTTGGGCTTCCTGCTCTCTCCCGCCTCCGTTTCTCCGCTTTTCTTGCCTCTCCACATCAATGCCAGAAGGCTTGGTTGAAAAGATCGCGTCATTTGGGCGGTAACACGTCAATGGCCGGCAGGTAACGCTGGTCCTCAAGGCCTGGAGCGCAGTGGCCCACGATGCAGCATCCTGCCACCCGCCCCCGCCCCCGCTGGGCCAGGAGAGATGCAAATGCCAAAGATGTGTTTGCGTTTGCGTTTATTTTGTTTTGTTTTTCACCGAAAGGGGTGAGACAGGCTCGTTGTAGACGGAAGACCAGAGGGCGCCTGGCACTCTGGACACCTTTCCGCCGCCCTCATCTCCCCGCTCGGCTCCTGTCTCGTGATAAGGTTACCCTCAGCCGCTTTGGCATCCTTGAAGGTTATTGTTCCAGAAAATATTTGCAAATAATTTGATGTGCTGTCAGCGAGCAGGCAGCGGCAGATTCGTATAATTCAACAGACTAATGTGGTTTTTCACGCCTTAAGCTATAAATAAGCTTGAACGGCAAGAGATGCTGTAGTGTTTATTTAATAACAATCTTTTCAGAAGAATTCTTGGCGGTTGCATTGAGCTCATGAGAACAGCTTCTTCACTTTAGCAGTTGTTTCTGACCTCGGGCTGGCTTTCCTTCCTCTTCCTTCCTTCCATGCCCTTCCAGATTGCTAAATAAACACGGCTTGTTTTTTTCTTTACAGAAGAAGCACTGCCATGGTTTTCCCTTATATTTCCATCCTCTCCTCTGCTTATTAAGTGGTTAAAAGGCGTATATTAGGGCGGCTTGCCCTCTTGGAATGTTCTGGTATTGTTCACCCTTTTGCTTGGAATAAAATGAGGTCCTTGAGGTCACAGGTTTGACTTTGTCTTAAGTGATTTTAAACAATTGCTATTTTCTGATGCAATGTTCTCCAGCCTTTCTGTTAATCAACGTCATTTACTGGCTTCCAGCTCAGATTCATCTCCTTAATGGAGCTTTCTTTTAGCATTTAGCATTTGCAAAGACTAGTTAGTCCCACCTTGGAGCTGTGAATGTGGGGGTCAGATGTGTGTGCTGTGGGTGTCTTCTCTTCTCAGTTCTGCTGTGAATATGTCAAAGCTGGGAACCCTGCTTTCTATTGAAGATGATGGAAAAGACATTGATTGGGCTGGGAGAAGAGTACCTGATTTTGAACTCCAGCTCTAATTTATAATCCCCAAAGAGATCTGGAGTAAAGTGCGTCACCAAATAAATGTAGGAGTCAGATAGAAGATGAGATGGTCATGTTGAGAGCTTCACAGTGTCAAGAGAATGGAAGGAAGGTCCCTGGTACGTTGAGGGAATTACCTTTGGGGAACTGAAAGGGAGCCTTGTGTGAATTTCATGCAGGATGGACTGGTCAGGGTGGTTTTCATCAACATCATTGGAAAAATATCTCCATCAATAGTCAACAGAGCCATTGAGTATTGAAGTACCTACTGATCATGCCAGTTGTGAGCATCAAACAAAAAGGATAGAGTAAAGAGTGCTTGAAAGTGTGTTGGTCAATGTGTCAAAGACAGAGGCTCAATCCCCCCGTTCAGACCCCGGCTCTTTCGTGACTCAGGAGGCAGTCTTCAGGCGCTACCGAACTTGAAATATTCATCACCTTAGTAGATAGTATGGGGACGATCCTCTCCAGATTAGCCCAGCTAGATGGTCCTTGGATGACAGACACACGGGTCACTTTTGTTTCTACACTCAGAGGCTTGGCAGGATCTGTGGGAGCATGTGCCCCACAAAGTAGTCTTTGAGAGACCTGGATGACCTCTGTGCCACAATGAAACTTCAGAGGAGGGTGAGGCAAAGTGAAATACTCAGATAAATGGGAAATATTACTCAGTCTCCTTTGTTCCTTCACAACTGAGACTGAACTCATGCTTGAAGCCAGGGGTATGCTGGTAAACATTTGCCAACTGGATCTCCAAAAAAAAAAAAGAAAGAAAGAAAGATAGAAATGCATGCAAGCCACATTTTGAAGTCTAATTTTCCTTACTGACATTTTCTTCATCACTTTCTTAAGTCTAGACAAGCAGCAACACAATCAATTAAGCTCTGCTTTTGATTTTGTTTGTGATTTCCTGGATATAAATGCTCCCACTGAAAATTTAACAATCAGCTCTGGAGAGCAGTTTTGAGCTGGTGCCAACATACCCCTGTGAGCACCTAGGAGAATCAATAGATGCTGGGCAGAAGAACTTCTGAAGCCAGTAGCCATTTTCCCTATTTCTGAAGTATTTGCTTATTATTTTTTTGAGATAATCAGAGTTAAGTGACTTGCCCAAGGTCACAAAGCTAGGAAGTATCAAATGTCTGAGGCCAGATTTGAACACAGGTCCTCCTGACTCCAGGGCTGGTGCTCTATCCACTGTGCCACCTTGATGCCCTGTATTTGATTAATTTAATCTCCATTGAGGAAATGAATTCATTTTCTAGAATGACAGATAGCAGCATCCCCATGAGACACCTTCTTCCTCTGCCCTCTCCTCTGGTGTCCCTGGTTTCTTTTGTCTCTATTAAAATCCCATCTTCTACAGGAAATTTTCTCAACCCCTCTTTACTATTGTGCCTTCCTTCTGATAATTATTTCCTGTTTATCCTATATATAATACCTTGCTTTGTACATATTTGTTCACTTATTGTCTCTCCCATTAGACTGGGAGCTCCTTGAGGCCAGGGACTGCCTTCTGCCTCTTTTTGTGTCCTCAGTTTAGTACAGTGCCTGGCACATAGTAGGTGCTTAATAAATGTCGATTGAATGGTTGCTGTAGCTTCCTAGGGAAGCTTGTTCCACTCTGAGAGAGTTCTGATTCTTGGGAGGTTCTTTGTTACATGGAACCCAAACCTGTCCATTGAAACCCACTGTTCCTTGTCTGGTACTTTCAGGAATTTGCCAAAGGAAGGGATGAATGAATACATGAAAAAAAATTAAGCCCTATGTGCCAAGCACTGTATTAATCACTGGAGATACAACTTCAAAAGGAAATATAGTCCCTGCCCTCAAGGAGCTTACATTCTAAAGGGCATCAGAAAGAGCCAGGGAGGGGCATGGTGGCCTAGAAAGTTACAGGGTAGGTGTGTGGGGCCCAAGAGAAGTAGGCTGACAGACTCCAGTTAGGAGCATTGGCAGAGCTGGCTTGTGGTTCCAGAAATGATGGGGGGAGGGGGAGTGATGGTTAGAATTAGTAGGTGAACAGAGAGTCAAGAATGAAGTAAAGCTGGCTGGGGCTTTTCTGAGAGAAAGGCCTGGGAGAGACTGGATGGTTTAAAGTAGGATATGGACACTCAGAAAGCCAGGAAAATCTCTTCTCGTGCCACACAAAAGGGCTCACCAGCAGATATGAATACCAAGACAAAAAAAGAGACAATTCCTGACTTCAAAGAGCTGGCCTCCCCCTGGAACTGGCCTGGCCTGGCCAAGAGGAGGTGGCCAGCCATTGTAGGGCCACTCATTCTTGCTCAATAAAGTTTAGTTGCTCCCATGGCCTCTGGGATCGAAAACAGACTCTTCAACCTTCACTGGCTTAGAGTCATGCCCCCATCCAGGCTTCCTCAGCCTGGTGTTGGGGCTTCTTTATAGGCCTAGCATCATCCTACCCAGCCAGGCTTGTTATACACACTTCTCAGTCTTGCACACAGCTCTTTATCTTGGCTTCTTATAAATGTTTATTGGCCATTATTATAATTCCTCACTTCCTTGAAAGCTCAGCGTCGGCCATCTCCCACAGAAGGCCTTTCCTGATCCCTCTCCCTTCCCACTGCAAGCCCCGCCCCCAACTAGGTGGCATTTAATTTGTATACATCATATATATGCTGTCTTGTGTACATATTATATCTCCTCCCTTCCTCCCCACTCCCCGCTCCAGTGGAATGTAAGGTCAGTGAGTTGGGGGCAAGTGTCTACCCCAAGAATAGGGAGACTTCCTCTGGCAGAATGGCTGGCTGACAATAATTTGTTTGAACCACCATGAAGCAGGTGCAGTGGGGCACTTAGACTTTGGTCAGACATTGAAGAAGTCAAGGTCACCCACTGCATCCTGGGCCATCGATGTTCGTCCTACCGCCAGACAGCAGTGACTCTGGGAAAGAGTCTGATGATGTGTGAGGCTGAGATGACTTTGGGCAGCTCTGCGTCACTTAAATATAATTCCTGAGTGAGTGAGGACATCGCCAAGGATGAAATTGAAGGATGAATAGCAAGCTCCTTGGGGACAGGCACTGTTTCACTTTTGTCCTGGGATACCTTAGTGCTTGGCATACAATAAACACTTAATAAGTGCTTAGTGATGGATGCTAATAAGGGTAAAGGAAAGACTGTGCCGGATCTCCTTCCTTATGCACAAACTTGAATTCAGGATTAAGCACAAGCCCTTCAAGATGGCTTCTGATCGAAATTCTAAAAAGAATGAAAAGAACAGCAACATCAGTATCCACAACCATCCATTTGTGATCCTATAGCCTAGATCATGGACCATAAACCCTGGTAGGGAAATAAAGGCAGGGATTATAAAGTGGGTAGAAGGAGAGATGGGAAATTTGGCACCTTTATAAAAGAAGAAACCAGTAATGGTTAGGAGCTTACACCTTACAGGACTTGGAAGTGTTTGGAAGGAAAAGCCCCATTTGTCTTCCCAGAGACCCTCAAACAAGGCTGGATGGCCTCTCACTGGGGACACTGTAGACAATATCATTGTGTAGGCATAGGTTGGTCCATGTGGTTTCTGATGCCCTTTCTAACTCTGTGATGCCTCTGTAAACTCTATTTCTTTTTTTTTTTTTGCTTTTTTTTTGGAGGGCAATTGGGGTTAAGTAACTTGCCCAAGGTCACACGGCTAGGTTTTTGTTTGTGTGTGCATTAAGTGTCTGAGGCCAGAATTGAACTCAGGTCCTTCTGACTCCAGGGCCGACGCTCTACTCATTGTGCCACCTAGCCGCCCCTGTAAACTCTATTTCACATCCTGTTTTCTGGAGGTGTCAGAAACCGAGAGCTGGGCTGTTCAATATTTTCATTGGGCTTTGCCATGGAACCACCAAACAGAATAAACATTTTGAGGCCAAGACAGTGACCAGCCAAGAAATACATGCTGAACTTCCCTCAGTTTCCCCCACCTCCCAAAATAAACATGGAAGAGAAAGCAAAGGTTCAGATAGGACTGTGAAGGACACTTAGCCGATGTAGAATCTGAAGACCTAGGTTCGTATCCTGGCTTTCATGCCTTCTAGCTGGATGACCTTGAGCAAATAATTTTCCATCTCTGGTCTTCATCCTTTATAAAATGAGGTGGTTGGGCTATGTGACCTCTAAGGTCCCTTTCCAGTTATAAATCCATGAATAATAGAATGATAGAATTTCAGAGTTGGGAGGGGCATCAGAGGCCATCTAGTACCGTCCCACCTCCAAATATCTCCTCTACAATGGAGTCAACAAGTAGCTCACCAGCCTTTGCTTGAATACTTCTAGAAATGAGGGGCCCATTGCCCTAAAGCATTCTAGCCCTATTTGGATAGCTCTCAGGCTAACCAAGTTTTTCCGGACACCAAGTCTGATTTGGACTATTTGCAGCTTCTATCAAAAGTCTGGCAACAGTCCTTCAGATACTCGATGACAGCTTGTAGGACCTCCCTGAGACATCTCTTCTCCAGGATAAACATTCCCATTTTCTTCCATTGATACTTCAATGCTCTCATTGCCTTAAATTCTGCCCCCCCCCCCAACAAAACCCTATTTTTTAATACATGAGTTTACTCAGGCTTATTCATGTAGAATATACATGTATCCTCCCCCCATCTCCCTTCATCCTTGAAATGAGGCAGCTGGCTTGCCCCTCAAGCCCCCTCCGCGCTTCCCCCCACCCCCAGCTGCCACCATGATCACAAACTCTTAAATGAACCAGCTCCTTTTAACTCGAATAAAATACAAGTTAGGATCTCATCACTGAAACAACTTCTCTTTGTGCTGGGCTGTGTGCAAATATTTGGACTACTAAAGTGAATTTATGAAGCAATTACTTTTAATGCTATAAGAGGAAATTAAGTACTCATTGATTCTTGATTTATAAGCTCCAGCTAAAGATCATGAAAAGCAAATAGAACTTAATTAAATGTCCCTTGGCTTTGCTACTATTGAGGTCTTCACTCATGGAGTAAGTAAAACAAGCTGCTCCTAGAACGGAAAATGGATATTGGTTCTTCCAGTTGGGGAGGCAAATAATTTACTGGTTAAATATTTTCAACAAAGTTAAGCCAAGTGAGAGCTTCTCCCAGCATCCTTTGGGCCCAGAAGAGATAAAAAATGATTGTTGTTTTTAAGGATTCCATTGTCCTGGGGATGATGGGACAACTCAGAAGTGGAGGGAACTCAGAGGCATCTGAAAAAATATATTTTAATGTGTGTGTAAAGCAAGAGATCTGGGAAAGAAAAACATTTCTCTAGTCTATTCATGGCTGACACTAAGGATATTAGCCTGATGCTGATTTAATTGAATCCTATAGTAATGTGGCCATTTCTCTACACTGAATAAGAACTAATAGCTTGCATTTATATGGTTCTTTCAGGTTGGCAAAACCCTTTACATAGGTCAACTCCATTGATCCTCACAACAACCCTGTGATGTAAATTCTATTATTATCCCGATTTTCGAGATGAGAAGCCCGGACTGAGAGAGGTTCAGTGACTGTCCAGGGTTGCATAGCTAGTTAGTCTCTGAGGCAGGATTCAAACTCAGATCTTGCTGACTTCTGATCCAACACTCTGTCTACTGTACCAAGTGGTAGTCATGTGGTACCCGTGATTTTTCCAAATTGGGTTCTAAAAACATTAAGTGACATAATTAGCCAATCTAGGAGTCAGAAAAGTTAAGAGTTCATGAGATGGGGTGGCTAGGTGGCGCAGTGAGTAGAGCGCTGGCCTTGGAGTCAGAAGGACCTGAGTTCAATTCTGGCCTCAGACACTTATCACACACAAACAAAAACCTAGCTGTGTGACCTTGGGCAAGTTACTTAACCCCAATTGCCCTCCCCCCCCCCAAAAAAAAGAGTTCATGAGAGGTTGTTCAGAGAAGAAACAACATCAAGAAGCAATGTAATCTGATGGACAAAGGTGGGTTTGGGAGCAGTGTGGAGTTATTTTTCTGGGTAGACCTCACTTATCCATTCAGCTAGAATCAAGGCCTGGGTTTTCTGTCCTGCAAGGAAATGGGAGGGTTTCTTCTCACGCTTAATAGATGTGCAGGAAATGTGGAGGGCCCCCAGTGACTGATGGAGGTGAAAGTTCGGAAGAACCTGGTTTTCCATCACGATCAGGGAGGTTCTGTTTTCAAGAGGCAAAAATATTGCCACAACAGCAAGAATGCCATCATGAGCTCACCCCATGAGAAGCACTTCACATGCTGCCGGAGTCCGAGGCAGATGCACAATTGTGACTATGAGGACGTGATACGATGTCCTTCATGGATGTCGATGAAACTGTTAGAGCGCCTGAGCAGTTTCTCTAACAGGGATGCTGGCTTACACAGTCTCTCTCCTTTGGTTTTGCTTTTTTTCTTCAAAGCAGAAATGTTCACAAGTTGATTGGGGTTAGAGGCGCAATCTGTGGGTGTGAGGAAATTCTATTTTTTTTTTCTTTTGTTCAAAACTAACTAGCCCATGCCAAGATGGACTTCATGACCTTAGTCTCATTAGGGACACCTTCCAATCAGTGGATGCTGACGGACTCCAACGGCTAATGATGGCATAGTGTCATAGCTAGGAGATGAGACGTGAGGGTTAACAAGAGAAGAGAAGAGTGAGGGGATGTTTCATCCTAGAATTAGCTAGACGGTAACCCAACACCTACTCCTACTGTCTATACCATGACACAGAGGGGTTAATTCATTTCAGGAGCAGTTAGAGAGTGAAGAGCTATGATATAGAAAGCTATTGGTGATTCCTTTATGGAGCTAAAGACTTTTAGCTTGAAAAGCTACTGAGAACAGGGAGGAAGGTAGTTATTAGGTTCATACATGGATAAGCAAGGTAGAGCCCCAGAGTCAGGCCATTGTCAAGTGGTGAGAATTCAGCCTCTGGCTCACAGAATCACAGGGGTCGGAGAAAGAAGGAAATCCACATGTACATAGCACATACTCAGAAGGAGATGGTTGGCCTGGATTGCCCACCAGTTTCCTTCTGACAGGACTTGGATGACTCCCACAGAACTTGTATACATATAGTAGGTGCTCACGTTTTGTACATTTCCAAAAAGTTAGGCTAATGAGATGAAGCTGTTGGGGATTTCCTGCTATTGCTGCTTAGTTGTAGCAGGGAGTGAAACTTTTCTTTCACTGACTCAGTGTTTCTCTCTTGCCCTCTCCCCAGCAACCTTGTTCAACAACAATTTGGGGCAAGGAGGAGCATTTATGACAAGCACTGATTGCCCAACTGAGCACAATGTTCTGCATCAAATATCTTACAGCACACTCCACGAAAATTGCTATCTCCAAGGTGACAATCTCTTAACTGGCAACCACCTTAACCAGGTGACAACATCTCTTAACTGGCTGGCCCAATGATCTCTCCTCAATCCCTTGCCTTCTTGGTTTCTGAAGCTTTTGACATTCTTGGCCAAAGCTTTCTCTTGGAATTTCTTCTTTCCTTGGCTTCTGAAACATTGTCCTCTCCTGGATCTTCTCCTCCCTCTCTGACCATTCCACATAAGTCTGTTGATGCTGGATAATCATTTATCTTCACTCCCTAAGAATAGGTGCTCCATAAGGCTCTTCTTTGGGTTCTCTCTTCACTTGTTTCTCTAAACCCTCTTGCCTGGAGATTTCATCAGTTTCCAAGGGCTCAGAACCATCTTCATGCAAGACTCTAAAATCTACCAATCAAACCCTAATCTTTTCTCTGAGCTACAGTCTAATGTTATCAACTCCCAGTGGGTGATCCTGCTGGCAGCTTAAATCCAACATGTCCAAAAGAGAACTCATTATCTCCCCACCTAAACTTGTTCCTCCTTCATATTTCATGCTTCTCCTTCAGATACTACTGCTCACCAAGCCCCCAAATCAGTACCCCGAGATTTATACCTGGCTCTCCCTCCTCAAATTACCTTGTATTTGCTGATCTCCCTCAGAGAGAGACAGAGACAGAGAGAGAGAGAGAGAGAGAGAGAGAGAGAGAGAGAGAGAGAGAGAGAGATGGGGGTGGGGGCACAGTTTACTCATTTAGAAAAGGAGGGGGTTGGATTGAATAGCATGTGAAGCCCTTCAGGCTCTATACCTATGATTCTGTCTTCTATTTTTCCAGTAGAATGTAAACTTTTTTTGGGGGGGTGGTATTTCACTTTTGTCTTTGCATCCCTTGTACCTAGCATAGTGCCTTGCCTTGTAAGCTCTTAATAAATGTCCTCTGAAAAGAACTGAATTTTTAATAATTTATTACCTTTTAGCTGTTTTTGCAAGGGCTCAGTGAGGAACAGAGATTATAACTAATGGCTAAAATTAACTATCTGCCATTTCATTGATCAATTTTCTCTTTCTCCATTGTTATTAATAAGAATTTCATTTAATTTTAAAAGAGAATATTAAAAAAAAACTGGGAAGGATGGGGATACTGGGGAGAGAGAGAAAGCAGGAAAACCAACAACCAGATTGAGAAATAAAATCCAAAGGAGGTCCCATGGAAACCCAGGTTAAGTTGTGTGTGACTCATGAATAGTTGGGACTAACTTAGACTTCTTTTTTTTTTTTTTTAAAGCAATTGGGGTTAAGTAACTTGCTCAAGGTTACGCGGCTAGTCATTATTTATGCGTGGGTGCTCATTTTCTGAGGCCAGATCTGATCTCAGGTCATCCCAACTCCGAGGCCGGTGCTCTTACTCACTGCGCCACCTAGCCGCCCCTTTAGGGCAATTGGGGTTAAGTAACTTGCCCAAGGTCACACGGCTAGGTTTTTGTTTGTGTGGATTAAGTGTCGGAGGCCGGCTCTGAACTCAGGTCCTTCTGACTCCAGGGCGGGCGCTCTACTCACTGCACCACCTAGCCGCCCCTTAACTTAGACTTCTTGTTTGACTCAACACTTGTGAATTCTGACCAAAAGGCTCCTTTTGAGGGCAGAGCATTGAGGTCTTTGGCATCTACTTTGGGGAATGGAGGTGACTGTGAGGCAGGGGGACAAGTAAGGGAAAAGACACAATGATGGCAGAGATGGAAGCATTGTTAGAACAGGTAGGGGTTGGTGAATCTGATGGAAAGTCCATTGGAAGTCATGGATGGGGTAACCCACAAATATGCCAGGGACCCAATCAGGGGTCACAGCCTGGGAAGAGCAGCTCCTGATTCAATCTAATAAAAAGCACCACCACCTTTCTTTTGTAAATTCTATAAATCCTCACCATCTACACACAACACCCCTGAAAGCTTCTTAGAGTATCACAATGTTTCAAAAACTTTGAAATAATTTTGCACCAGTATCTAGATAAGAGACCAACCCTGAGGCTTCCTGGAAATGAGAAGATACCTTCCATCATCCTTGGTGTTACAACTACTCTCATGACATCAGAGCTGGCCATTCTTTGAGATGCATCATTTTTAACCCAACATTTCTCTATCTGTTCTCCCAGGAAACTACAATTCTCTTTGTCCCAGACCATTTCCTAGAGAGTCCTTATGGAGAACTGAAATCTTGGCATCATCTCAATTCACCAGAGTCTCTCCCAGGCTTAGAATCTCTTGTCTGGGGTGTCACTTGAAGTTTGCTGCTAATATAACTCTACATTCATAGAATCATACATAGGATAAGAGGTCGAGAGCTGGCAGGAACCTTCGAGGCTATTGAGCCCAACTCCCTCCTTTTGTAGATGAGAATCACGACTCAGAATTCAGTGCCCAAATTCACATTTGATCTGATTCATGGCTGGGATTCATGCCCAAGTTGTCCTGACTGTCAGCCACCACACCACACTGACTCTAGTGGGATGACACAAATTTGCTTCTCTGTTTGATAAAGTGGGAATCATAATCTGCACTCCAGCACCCTCCTGGGGCTCCTGAAAGGGCCATGGAGTCTCCTAAGGGTTCAGTAAACCATAAGTGCTAGATGAACATGAACTGGGGTAACAATTTTGGAGCAGAGGCGTTAGAAGGACTGACAGAGGAAGGGACAGGTTCACAAACACGTTGCCCAACAGTTGGGTTAGTTCTTGAAAGAAAATGGCAGGTTCTCAGGACTCTCAAATCACTTTGTCCAGCAATGCCTGTGGCAAGTACTGTGTGGGTGGGGTGGGGGGTGAGGGGTGTTGGTAAAGGAGGAACAGCTTTTGTCTTTAGTCTCAGGTAAGACCTCTATTACTGATTACTAGGATTTGTTTGAGTTCTTCAGCGATAAGGTCTATCTAAATGATAGTGTTCTTCCATATTGACATTACCAACAATGATGATAATAGCAATCACCAGTAGAATATATGCTCCTCAAGGGCACAGACTTAACTACTTTTTGCCATTGTATCTCCAGCACTTAGCACAGTGCCTGGCACACAGTAGGCACTTAATTAATGCTTATGTTGAATATCAACAATACTAATGCTGGAGATGATCGCAGAACACATGGTAGGATGGAGAGCCAAACTCACAGTAAAGAAGGCCTGGGTTTAATTTCTGCCTTTGACACCTATTGATTGTGTGACCTTGAACAAGTTACTTAGCCTCTGATAACCCCAGGTGACTCCTACTTATACTTATGGGATTATGGATCTAGAGATAGATGTGACCTCAGAGGCCACTTAGGCTGATCCCTTCATTTTACAGATGAGGAATGTTATAAACCAAGTTGTACAATAGGAATTCTTGTAGACAGTTCCTTGCAACAACAAAGTCACAGGTCAAGTTGTCATCTAGGACTTGGTGGTCTCAGAGGTCCCTTCCTTTCTGGGATCCTTTAGCTGCTCCCTGAGGTTGGCACTCTCCCCATTTTACAGATAAGGAAAGTGAAGGTCAGAGTGATAAAACAACCTGCCCCTGGTCAGTGTAGGAGGGACACTTGAGCCTAGGTCTCTCCTGACCAGAAGTCCATAAGTCATTCCAGTTCCATTAAGGCACCAACTACACTGGTTCTAGAGTCCTGGGAACATAGTGGAGGGTCTTGAGTCTAACTCCATTTTACAGATGAGGAAGCTGAACCCCAGAGTTCAGTGACTTGCCCAGAGTCACACAAATCAGAAGTAAGCACAGATTTGAGCCCAGTTTTCTTGACTGTCATCCAATGCTCTATCCATTGTGTTATATTACCTCTCATGGGACTTGGACTAGTATCCCGTGCTCTGTTACTCCTAGCCACATAACTTCAATCAAATCACTTTGTCTCCCTGGGCCTCAGTTTCCTTATTCATAAAATAAAGAGTTAAGCTGCATTTCCCTTGTGGTTTGAAATGCATGATCCCATGATCTTTTTTTTTATTTAAAATTTTTTATGATCCCATGATCTTAAGCATGAGTTTGTATTGTTATTCTCATGACCAGATATTAACAAAGAGTTAAAAACTGTCTTTACTATATAACTTCCTAGAATCCCCCGATCTCTAAGCTAAAGGGGACCCCAGAGATGACTGAGTCTGAACTCTACCTGATCAAACATCCCTTCCACAGCATCCCCACCAAGTGGCTGGCTGACCTTTGCTTGAGAACCTCGGGTGAGCACAGGCAGGAAAGCAGATTCGGCCTTTTTATCGTATCATTTTTGATACAGCTGCTATCAGTCCTGACTTTGTTTTTTGAAGAATCAGCCAGGGCATTTCCCCAGTATGGGCAGCACACAGAGGGTCTGTGAGGATGATTTTAATGTAACAAATAGAAGGTTCCTATCCTCAGCTGAAGAATCGGGAGCCAGAGTCAATCAATTCTCTACAAAGATGTTTTCATTATTAGTGTCAAAGGGTTAGACACTGGATGGCATAACAGCCAGATAACAAAGGTGAAATACAGATGCTTTTCAGATAATGCTTTCCCTTTTCTTTTTTCTGACAGGCATGGAGGAAAAAGTAACTCCACTGCTGTCCGAGAAGACAGACATATTCTTTTATTAGGGGTTGTAAGAGATAGGTCCCAGGAGGATGGAAGATGAACAGTTCCAGGAAAAATTAGGTGGATGTAGTAAAAAAGAAAAGGTGATGAGAGCATATGGGTGACTTCAGAAGATGGCACAGCCTCTGGACAGAAATTTGAGATTTTGTTTCTTTCTATCTCAGGAAGCTCCATTCTGGTTGTGGACCAGCTAGTAGGGAACGCTAGTGTATTATGAAAAACTCCTTTGGCAATTACATTCCAGGCCTTTTGTCTTCATTCATAATGCATCGTGGTGCTGTCTCTATAAACAACCATTGGCATTTCAATGAGAAACCAACAAAACAAGAGTCAGCACTAGGTGAGGGATTTCACTGGAATGGCACCTTTTGACTATATTCAAGTCTCTGTTCATCTTAAACTTTCACCTAAAAATAATCTTCTTTTCTTTGGAAATGAGTCTTACTGTGTTTTCAAGGCAAAAGAAAGTGGGGGATAAGAGAGTTGAGAAGTACCCCCTCCTTCTCTGATAGTGCTGTATGTGAATGCTCCTATGGAGATAATCCGTAGGAACAGGCAAGAAAAAATTCACAATGAAAATTAAAAAAAAAAAGCAAATCCAAGTCAGTTTAAACACACACACACACACACACACACACACACACACACACACACACACACACACACACAAGCATCTCAGCACCACGAGGAAGGACTCATATGCATACTCTATGCATTTTCAACTCCCTCTCAGGTGCCTCTCCCCTCTGTTTGGAGGCTTAGAGGGTGGAGCAGTAAACTCCTCCCAGAACTTTCCTTTATGGGGGTCTCCCAGTCTTCCTGGTAATGCCATTCTCCAATGGGAGTTCTGCTTGGCTTCTGCTCCTTAGAATAACATGCCCCCATGCTGAGGTTCAACTTCCTTTTGTGTATTGCTTTCCCCCATTAGATTGGAAGCTTCTTGAGGGCAGAGACTCTTTTTCTTATTTGTACCCCCAGAGCTTAGCATAGTGCCTGACACATAGTAGTAGTAGTATTAAGATACTTAATAAATATTTACTGAATTGAGTTAAAAAAAAGTCCTCTGCTATGGAGCAGGCATAAATGTTATCAGACTCCAGAAACAGAGACCTATTGCTTCTGTTTCCACTCTCCCAGAGCATGTAGGAACAATCAGATTTGTTCATTACCCATCCATTAAAGTCACCTAGAACTCTACAGGTCTGGGGAAAGGACAATAGCATTAGAAAATGTTGAGATTTTAACAAGTAGGACAAGTTTATATCCCAGAATCTCAGATCCGGAAGACAACCCGCAATCTCTCTGACAACATCCTAGCCCTTGCTGAAAGATCTCCAATGAGTGGAGCTACCACATTCCCAAAGCTCTGTTGGTTAGGAAGTTTTCCATTAAATCCAGTTAAAACCAGCCATTTTCTGTTCCCATCCACACTTCTTATTTCTGCCCTCTTGCACCAAACAGAAAAAAGTCTTTCTCAGGTAACTGCCCCTCAAATAGTTTAAAGTGGAGATTATGTGACCTAGGACATGGTCTATTTGGGTTGTTTGTTGTGAAGTTACAATAAATTTATGTATGATAAAACTCTTTTCAAACCTTAGAATCCTACATATATGTAGGTGTAGTATCTTGTCTCCTTTGTAGCATTTTGAACACAAGGCAGGTATATGTTTGAGTGATGGGGGTAGAGGAATCCTGGAGAACTCCCTTCAGTGTGTTCCTCTATCCCCCTCATCCTTGGCTTTTGGGCTCAATACAATACAATGCAAAATAACACAATATAACAATATGACATGATATTATATAATATAATAATACAATGCAATAGAATATATTATACAATAGAACAGAATAAAACATATTATCTAATTTGTACTTGTACATATGTCTGAATACATATATGTATACATGTATATACATATGTGTGATCTTGGGGAATATAGGGACAGCTTATATAGATCATTCTCCCTGCTTTTTATTTGTTTCCCTGTTTAAATAACTAGTTTAGAAAGTCATCTCAGCAGCTCTACTGGGTTTTTGAGGTCCTGAGAAGGGCTCATTGCTTGACTGCTGTTCCCATGCTTCTGACAGAGGGGGGGAAGCAGAAACTAAATGAATTACTGACTTGGCTTCCAGTCTCTTTTTCTCCTCTAACTTCCATCAGCCCAAATAGCAATTTAGGCTAAGGTTAACATGCTGGATTCTGTATCTAATAGGGGATATCCAATATTAAATAAGGAATAGTCAGAAAGTCCATGGGGAAGGGAACAGGGAGTACTGACCAGCCAAGGCTGGTGTGTGGATCTCAACCAGTGCTAATGATGGGAAGGGCAGGAGGCGGCGTTTCTTCTTAGGCACTGAAAGAGGCAGTTAATTCAGTAGCTTCCTCTAGGCTGGGGGAAAACTCCTCTAAAGGGACAACCTCACCAAGCCAGGTCCATCCAGTCCTTGACTGACGACCACCAAGTTGTCAAAGTCTCTCCAGTTGACAGGGTTGTGTATTGGGGTGAAGGTGGTGGTAGTGGGGGCAGACATGAGGAGAACAAGCCAACAAACCTGGATGGCCCCACTTCCTCACATGTTCCAAAGATGGAAGACTCCATGCCTCCATGTTCAAACTGCTTCCTTCCTTTCCCTCCTCCTCCTTCCAGCATCTCTTTTCTTGAACACCCTCTGAGGAACCTCAGTAACCTTCCAAGAGTTTATGACTTTAGCAGCTGATGGAATCCTGGGAAAGTGCCTGAATCTGTGTTGTTGTTATGGATGGAATCATGTGGTTTATTTACATGTTAAGGTATGGCTAAGAGAAAGGAGCCCTAGAGAGTTTGAGGAGGTGATCCTGATGGGGAGCATAGGAGATTTACAACTTGTATATATGTCTTTACAATTATCCAGGCTACTTTCCTCTTTCCCATTAACACAAGTAAGAGAAATGCCCATATTGACATCTTGGAGCTAGAAAATAAACATGGAACTACTCAGAGAGATTTGTGACCTCATTGGCTCAGATGCTCCTTTCAATGTTAGAGAAAGCAGCTGCCCTGGAGAGATAAAATTCCCTTTCTCTCTCTCCCCAGTGCTGACCACCTGGCAGTCACACAGTAAGCCTTTAATAAATGTTCCTGACTGATTATTCCTCCAAGTTGCCCATATATATCCACAAAGAGAAAAAGGAAAGACTAGGTTGGGGAACTCCCTGTCCAACATCTATGGGGGATTCTCTGGAACCCCTTGCAATGACAGGGTTTCTACATTGGCAAACCAGAGAAATTCTGGAATCTTTACTAGAGCTTAGTACAGGGCCCAGCACTCAGTAGGTACTTAATAAATACTCATTGACTTGTTGACTAGAGTTTACCTTTGCTAAAATCTCTCATATTATTCTTGTCCACCAAATAGAGAGAGGTGGGTGGCCTAGCCAAGAGTCTAAATAGATAAATTCAGAATTGGTTCATGACCAGATCGAAGACTAGTAAGTGTTTTCATGGCCATTTAAACTTGGGTTCAAATAATCTGCTTCATAAGGGAAGGTAGAGGAAGTGTGTCAAAATAACATTTTGTCTGAAAAAGACCTGTGGGATGAGTATTTTCCTCAATCATCTTTCCTAATCAATGGTGATGAAGCTATCCTAAGCCCTTCTGTTTACAAAAGGTGTCAAATGTCCAGATTAAAGTCATGTTTTCTGTCTTATTTCTTTGAATTTCTCTGAACTTTTCCACTATTCCTCTGAATCCTATAGATTGACCCTCATTTGCCTTATGGTCAAAAAGCCATTTTATCCTGTCATTATTATACTGAGGTAAATATCTTCAGGACTCTACTTTCTCAAATGAGAATGAGGCTAGGTGAAACTATGGGAAGAAAATGCTCTAAAACACTGAAGCCAGGTGGTGCTGTGGACGGAGCAGTGTACCTGGAGTCAGAAGGATTTGAGTTCAAATCCAGTCTCTGATACTTAATAGCTGTGTGATCCTGGCCAAATCACTCAATCTCTGTTTACCTCAATTTCCTCATATATAAAAATGGGAATAATAAACAATAGCACCTACTTAGAAAAAAATAGCAACTCTTTTTGTGGTGGCTAAAAATTGGAAATCAAGGGGATGCCCGTCAGCTGGGGAATGGCTGAACAAGCTGTGGTATGTGATTGTAATGGAATACTATTGTGAACAGCATTATTTCAGAAAAACCTGTAAAGACTTAGATGAACTGATGCAAAGTGAAGTGAACAGAACCAGGAGAACGTTGTACACAGTAACAGCAATATTGTTCAATAAATAACTGTGAATGACTTAGCTATTCTCAGCAATACCATGATCCCAGACAATCCCAAAGGCCTAATGATGAAGCAGGCTATCCACTTCCAGAAATGGAATTGATATTGCTTGAATACAGACTGAAGGAGGCTATTTTTCACTTTCTTTTATTCTTTTATTTGACTTTTCTTGTACAAAATGACTAATATGGAAATGTTTACATGATTGCATATGTATGTAAACTATATTGGATTGCTTACCACCTCAGGGAGGGGGAAGAGACAGAATTTGAAACTCAAAACTTAAAAAAAAAAGTTTAAAAATTGTTTTAGTTCTGCAGTGCATATGACATATTTTTCTTTTTCTATTTTGTATTTGCTTTAATATTTAAGTTGATAATGTTTCCTTGCCTTTTCTTATTGTGTATTTAAGTTTTAGAAAAATAGAATTTAAAAAATTGTTTTAATATGTAATTGGAGGGAAAAATAAAATATGTATTTAAAGATAATAGCACCTATATCTCAGGGTTGTTATGATGATCTACTGAAATAATGCCTGTAAAGCACTTTGCACAGTGTCTGGCATCTAACAGGCAGGACATGCACACCACTAGCATCATCATCTTCATCACCTTCATCATCACCACTGCCATCACCATCATCATCATCATCATCATCATCATCACTCTCCTATAATGCTCCTGTTTTATGAAAGAGACAATGATCGGGCTGCTTGGAAAAGGATCCTAATCTTTGGACCACTTCCCTCCAGCAATCAATTCCAGTCTGTTCTCTATATGCAGAACACTGTGATCTAAGATGGGTTAGAGCTAAGCCATCTCTGCCTATGAATAGGATATGAATGACTGGTCTTCTAAGCTCAGCTCCAATCAGGCTTTCTCTGCTTATGCCACCACTGGATCTGATAGCACTTTTTACTTCTCTTCTGTGTGTGTCTTGGTCTGTTTTGTGCTGTGTCGATCTGTTTGTATGCCCTATTCTCCCCTCTAGATTCTAATTATTTGAGGTCTCTTTTGGATCTTTGTGTCTCCACAAAGGACAGCACACACAGTAGGCTCTTAATAAATAAGTTTGTTGAATGGATGACACAAAAATTGTAACATCAAAAACTTCTTACTTGAAATTTCTTGAAAAGGAAAGCAAAAAACAAGTTTTAAAAATTATTTTCCTTTCAGAATCAGTGTAGTAATGACAATGCATAGCCTGGATCATTAAGTGTCATCATGATTAAAGTTAACAGGCATTTATTTGAAAATGTTAATGATATTAACAATAACCTACTATGTGTCGGGCTCTGGTAACACAAACACAAAAGCGAAATGGTTCCTGCCTACAAGGTTCTTCTATTCTATCAGGGAAAAAATGTTTATAAATCAGTATATGGAAAAAAAATTCCAAACAAATAGAAGATAATTGTGATTCTCAGAGGTTTTAAGACCCCAGAGCAAAAGGACAAGAGCTCCTTGTTTTCCTGTAATTTGTAGGTAGGCTTTGGACGGGAGAGCCCCTCAATCAGAGTTTGTTCCTCTGGGAAGTCAGAGACCATTCATTCTATTTTCCAGCCACACTTTCCAAGGATGGTTTACATAAACATAGTCAGGCCCAGGGTTCTGTTTTTATAAGGAATTCTTCTACAGGAGGCATAAAGCTCTCCAAGGATGATCAACTTCAGTTTGACTCAATGGGATTTCCAGTAGTTTTAATGACTGTTTAAAGATTTAAAAAATGGGGTGGGGGAGGACCTGACAACAAAAGTTGTATTTATCATCTCTGCTATAAAACAATAAAGATCTGCCTGCCTTTCAGGTAATCAATTCCTATGAATTACTAATAACAGCCCTAAGACCACAAGAACTTCTCAGTTACTTCCATTCAACAGTGGTGAGTAAGCTGTCACTTGCATTAAAAATGAAAGCTATCTTCTTATGCTACAGACCCTTGGATAAAGCCAATCATGACAAGGAATTCTGTCCAATAAAGATGTTTCTACAGCTTTACATCATGTGTTGTCCAGTAAGGTGCCTGGGAGTATAAGGAAGCTTTGGTCAAGAATCACATTTTATAACAACTATTTTTTTTACTTTAGAAGATTTCCAGCCAAAAGCCATAGGAATCATATGTCTATTGTAGTTTGTATTTTTATTGTACTGGAGAAAGAAATTGTTGGAGAGGATTGCTTACAGATCAGAAAAAGAACAACTTTAAATTGAAGCATCAGAAAATTAGGGGAGGGGAGAGAGGAAGGATGGTCTGGAAATAGGATTTGATCAACGTGGGGGAAATCTCATGGTGGGAACTCCTTTCATTGAGAAATTGATCAATGACCATTTATTAAACATAATAAAACAGGGAGCATTATGGAAGAGTTTTAGAATTGTGCCTTCCTATACTTTCACCCAGCTCCTTTCTCATTTGAGTAAGTAGAGCCCGGGGGGTATTTCTTGTTGTTCAGGCATTCTTCAATCCTGTCCATCTCTTAGCAACCACATTTGGAATTTTCTTGGCAAAGATACTGGAGTGGTTTGCCATTTCCTTCTCCAGATCATTTTACAGATGAGGAAACTGAGGCAAACTTGACTTGCCCAGGGTCTCTCAGCTGGCAAATTTCTAAGGTTGGATTTGAACTCATGAAGATGAGTTTTTCTGACTTGAGGCCCAGCACTCTCTGAATTATGGTACCATCTCACTCCCCCCAGGTCATTCACTTCAATGTCAACAACTAAGAGTAAAATAGGTCAGACACTTCAGGTGCTGGTTATGCAAATACAAGAACAAAATAGCCCCTGCCTTCAAGGAATTTACACTCTGCTGGGGAGAGGTCTGTGGTATTATGCTAATAAACATATAACAACTAGATCTCCTCCCCCCAAAATATATGAATCACACTCTTTTAAAGTTAATCTGCATTATTATTAACATTTTTCTCCATTATTTTCTTAAGTTCAGATATTCAGCAAAACAATGAAGTCCCAATTTATTGCATTTGCTGATTTCCCAGGTGTAAATGCTTACATGGAAAAATTAACAACCAGCTCCCTCAAGCTGGTTCAACCTGGCTCCAGTACATTCTGGAGAGGTAAACACCATATTTACAGCTCTATCAATACAAACTATATAGTAAATGAATGTAATGTACTTTGAGGTCAGGGGCACTACAAACTGGAGAGGTTTTCTAACTGATTTCTGATTTATGGTCATACTTGGGGGCACCAAGAGATTAAGTGACTTTGGATGACCTGCCTCAACCCAGACCTTGTGGACTTTGTGTTCAGTCTTCTGTTCATGACACTTGCTGCCTCTTGAATTCAAGATGGGGCTGGTGTTTAAAGAATAAATGCTATAACATGCTTGTAACTTCAAGGACCAAGCCTGGCACTGCAGTATATCACACTTGAAATTTGAATGGAGGAAAGCTTTCAAAAACTGAATTACTTTTCCTCAGCTTTTACTAAGTCCTGACTCTTTCTACCTAGCAAACAAAAGGGTTATATTAGTGTGTTGCCTGCTGAATCACTGGCTGGGGCCTTTGGTGTTGGCAACTTAAAACCCACATCATGAATCTTGACAGAGAAAGGTGTCATTCCATAAATATGGCAGCTGCCCCTTAAGCCGGGGATGAATCATCTCAGGCTTATTTGTCTGATGGAAAGTCACAGAATGTGTCTCCTGAGATACAGACGCTCCAGAAGTGTCTGAGCCTGGAAGCTGGACTTCAGCACAAACCTGATATTCCTAGCAGAGATTTTCTTCTTTAGATGTCAAAAGGAAATCCTGCAAGAGGGCAGACTTCAGGAGCCCCTGGGACCTGGCCATCCAGAGTCTTAACTCAGGGTGCAGGCTCTGAACAATGGCACCAGGCTGAGGATGGAGAAGGAAGATGGATTCACTACTAACTCACTCCCCTCACCCTTTTTACTGATGCTTTAAAGAAGTCATCAGTCATTTCTAACTGAACTCTCCCCTGTAACAAATCAGTCAGTCAATCAATGAGCATTTCTCATCTCTGCTATAATATTTTAATCTCTTCTCTACCAGGCATTGGAAATACAAAACCAAACGACTCCTTACCCTGGACCTAGAGGAGGCTGCTTTCTTCTGCAGGAAGCAACATGCCTACATATATAAGAATATATAAAATTTGGACAAATTAGAAACAAGGTCATTTGGGGATAGCAGCTGGGAAGATGAGGATGCAATGTAGGAGGTGATGCTTGAGCTGGGATTGGAAGGAATTGAGGGATTCTAATTGGGGGAGGGAGGAGGAAAACAGTTAAGTGGAGTGACAAGGGGAGCCAGTCAGCCCAGGTGTGCTACTTTGTATACCCCTAGTACCGGTCTCTCCACCAACAGGAAGTATGTGTAGCCTTTGTTCTCATTTACAGCCAGTTTCCATTGGCTGCTACTTTGTTTCCAGCCTAGACTGGCTTGCCATTAGTAATGAAGGATACATCAGTGGGCAGAACTAAAATCCTAGGACCATTATTCTTTTTGTCTGCCTAAAATCTGTCTATCAAACCCGAGTGATTTTTGAGTTCACATAGAGGAAACCAGTAGCATAAATGTTCTATGAAAGGAAGGATATACTGAACAATTCCCACTTTTCATTTTTCAGAGGAAAAAGGGAGAATAAAATTATTCACAGAATTTCAACACTTAAACACAATTGGTATTGACCTGTGGCTGGCTGCCCATCATTGCCAGCTACATCACGTGATTATCTCTAGTTTAACTGAGAACATTTCCTTTGTACCTGGCTGTCTGCGTGTTGTCTCTGCCAGTAGAGGACATTTGCCTTTCTTTGTATCTTCAGTGCCTGGAGAAGAGTAGGTGCTTAATAAATGCTGACTGACCTTCCTGTCCTTGATGATCAGGACCTTCTAGTGACCTGTCTCCTCCACTCCCAAATCCCACAGTCTTGTGGCATTCACAGTTTCAATCAATCCGTCCACAAGAATTTACTAAGCCATTACTCTGTGTTATTCATGGTGCAATGTTCTGAGGATATGAAGCCAGTGGGAATCGTGCTCAAAAAAGGAATCGTCCTTGTCCTCAAGTGTTTCCGTTCTACTAGGGGAGATAATGTGTATACATGAGGATACAAAGTGAACACATAATTACAAGATGAATGGGGGGGGCACCAGCAGCTGGGGGAGGAAAGACTTGGGTCAGAGGTGACCCTGGAGCTTCAAAGAGAACAAAGGGGAAAGTGGAGCTTTGAAGCAGTTGCCATAATTTTGTGACACTTGGGAAATACTGCTGCTCTGCTATTAACTTAGCATCACAATGGGTGTTTTTTTTTTTTTAATGTGAAGGGAAATGTTGACAAGAAAAAACTCCAAGCAATGTATTTGCTAGAATCATAGAAACCTAGGGCCTTAGATTCAGAACTGGAAGGACTTCCAAGTCTATCTTGTCCAAATCTACAAGTGCAGATATAGCTTAAGGGACTTCTCAAGGAGCAAACAGAGCTAATGAAACTGCAGTAAACACAGAGACACTGAGGGCAAATCCATAAGAAATGATGGTAGGCAAACTTCTCAAGGAATTTAGCTACGAAAGGGAGAAGATACATAGGATACTAGTGAGCAGGGATGGAGTGATGGAGTGAAGCATTTTAAAGCTCGGGAGACAGGCTTGCAAGACTAGTAGGCAAGAAAGAAGGCAGCAGGTAAGGAGGAGGTGAAAAAAAGAGGAGGGATCAGAAAGAGCAGCTAGGTGGAGCCATAGTGCACAGAGTGCCAGGCCTGGAATCAAGAAGCCTCATTTCCATGAGTTCAAATCTGGATGCAGACATTTACTAGCTGTGTGACACTGGGCAAGTCATTTAACCCTGTCTGCCTCAGTTTCCTCATCTATAAAATGAGCTGGAAATGGAAATGGCAAAACACTCCAGTATTTCTACCAAGAAAATCCCAGATGAGGTCACAATGAATCAGACAACCAAAACAACTGAATAACAACAAAGGTATAATAAAAGGGATCATTCTGTTAGAGAAATCAATATTGCATTGTGTTACATTGTGTTGTGTTGTGCTGCATTGTATTTTAAGAGAGCAGATTCATTCCATGCTGATTGATGTTGTACCACAGGTAGAGCTAGAATCAAGGGTGGGAATCGCAAGGTCTCACTCCTTCAACTCAAGTGAAGGAAAAACTTACCAACAAATTATTGCTTACCAGTGTGATGAGACCCTTTGTCAAATAGTGAAGTCCCTGTACCTAGAAGGATCCAAGAAGGCAGACAGACTGCCAGGAGTTCCATAGAGAGAATGTCTATCTGGTGGGAGGTTGGCTTGGTGGATCTGTAAGTATCCCTCTGGATGAAAGTCCTGGGATTGCAAGAAGTTCCACAGACCAATTCTTTCTTCAAAAGAAGTTTGTTGAGTAGAAAGTAAAAACTGGGCAAAAGTAAATCAATTTAGGGGTAGCTAGGTGACATAGTGAATAGAGCACCAGCCCTGGAGTCAGGAGGACCTGAGCTCAAATTCGACCTCAGACACTTAACACTTACTAGTCTTGTGACCTTGGGCAAGTCACTTAACCCCAATTGCCCTCCCTTCCCCCCTCAAAAAAAAGCAAAAAAAAGTAAATCAATTTATAAAACTTTTTCTCCATCATTTCGGTGCAATGCTTCCTGGCACCAGCCTTAGCTTTTCTGTGCGTTTTTTTGTATGTTGTCTCCCTCATTAGACTGGGGGCTCCTTAAGGCAAGGGGCTGTTCTGTGCTTATCTTTGTAGCCCCAGTTACACTTAGCATGGCACTTGACACACAGTAGGTGCTTAATAAATTCTTGGTGGCCTCTTAACTTGACTAGAATGCAGGACAAGACAAGACAATGACCCCTGATTTTGTGCCTTTGGATGCTGATCCAAAGGGATGCTGATTGGGGAGACACCAGGTTCAGATTGTCCCCCCTTCCATGGAGCTTTCAGTCTGGTAGGGGAAATAGGACACCAACAGAAAGCACCATAATATACACAGGTTTATAGGATAAGTGCAACAATGTACATTTTGAGGTCTAAAGGGGAAAACCATTAGCAAGCAGAGGGCTTTGGGGAAGCGTCCTGGAGGAACTGACCTTTGATTATGGAAGTCCTATACCAGAACTGTCAGACAGTGCCCCTGGTAATGGTCAAAGCTCTGCAGTTCATAATGTTGGTTGGTTTGGGATTTTAATATTCTATTTCACCTACAATGCAGGGCCCAAGGGCAGTTCTTGGCAGAGAAAACATATTTCCACTGTGTTCAGTTGGGCCTTCTTCCAAGTATCCTAAGGGTAAATTGTTAAGCAGCCAGGATAAGCCATGGAGTCCCAGAATCCCAGAATCTCAGCAGCAGGAGGGGCTTTTAAGGCCACCTAGACTTACCCCTCCCTGAATGAGAATCTTCTTTACAACCAAGAGGTGATGCTCACTCTGCTGCCCACCCCCCCACCAAGGGAGCCCAGCCCCCTCTAGCCCACCCATCCAGCTTGGGAAGAGTTTGTCATTGGTAGGAAGCTTTTCCTTAGAAGGAACCAAAATCAGCTCTTCTACAGCTTCCCCCCTCACTCCTCATCCTTTCCTCAGGGTCAAACGGAACAAGCCTAATCTCCCTTACACGGCATCCCCAGAAATTGGAACACGGTTATTACATTCCTCCCAAGTCTCTTCTCCTTCAGGTCAGAGGGTCACCCTCCTCTGGTCATCCTCCAGATAATAAAAATTCTTTCTAAATGTGATGTCCAGAAAAGAACACAATTCATTAGATGTGGTTTGGTCAGGGGAGAGCTCAGTGACGTAGCCCCACCCCACCCACTTGTACTGTAGACACTGTGCCTTCCTTAATGCTGACTAGTAATGGCCCTGGGAGCCTTTGGCTGCCCAGTCATGGGGTTGACTCATGAGCCTGGAGTTCACTGGCACCCACCAGATTCTTGTACTGTTCTGTGCTGTGCCGTGTTGTATTGTGTTGTGATATGCTGTGATACATTGTGTTAAATTCTGAGAGTTAATTCTCACAAACTGCCATTTGGCCATACCTCTCCCATTTTGAAAACTGATTTCTTTTAACTTAAATGTAAGACTTTATACTCATCCTTGTGAAATTCCATCTTTCATTTAAATAATAAAAGCTTGTGGGCTTGTATTGGATTGAATTCTACCCTGTTGAGATCTTTTGAGCGTTTGATTCTGTCACCCTGTGTGTGAGCTATCCCTCTCAGCTTCATGTCACCTGCAGATCTGACAAGCTAGGCACCACCTCTGCCTTCAGCCATGCCTTGATGTTAAAAATGTTTCACACACAGATGAGGGTCCTTAGGACCCCTCTGGAAAGACAAACTGGCACACTGGTAGCGCCCCATCAATCCCACTACTCAATGTCTCTGGCCTTTCAATCAGTTCTGAGTCTACTTGACTATAATATTATCCCTTGATCCTTTACACAAGGGTTATGGGAAAAGTTTTGTTGCACTTGGCTAAAGTCTAGCTATCCATTGTCCCTAGCTTTCTGTCTGTTTGATGCATCCCCCTCTCCCAAGAAAAAGAAATTCGGCCAGTTGGGAGGGAGCTGCTCTTCATGAAGCTGTGGTGCCTATTAGTCCATAGCAGTTTCCCTTTCTTTCTAAATATCACAACATTTCCTTTAATAATATGTTCCCAAATAATTTTGATTACATTAAATTGAAAAGCTTCTGAAAACAAAGCCAATGTAACCAAGATCAAGAGGGAGTTGGGAAACTGGGAAAGAATTTTTACAACCTATGTCTCTGATGAAGGACTCATTTCTAAAATTTACAGAGAATTGAGTCAAATCTATAAGAATACAAGTCATTCCCCAATTGATAAATTGTCAACGGATATGAACAGGCAGTTTTCAGAGAAAGAAATTAAAGATATCTATAAGCATATGAAGAAATGCTCTAAATCACTATTGATCTAAGAAATGCAAATCAAAACAACTCTGAGGTACCACATCTCTCCAGTCAGATTGGCTAAGATGACAAAACAGGAAAATAACAAATGCTGGAGAGGATGTGGGCAAATTGGAACACTAATGCATTGCTGGTGGAGTTGTGAACTTATCCAACCATTCTGGAGAGCAATCTGGAATTATGCCCAAAGGGCTATGAATAATTTCATACCCTTTAACCCAGCAATACCACTTCTAGGGTTGTATCCCAAAGAGATCATAGAAGTGGGAGGAAGACCCATATGTACAAAAATATTTATAGCAGCTCTTTTCGTGGTTGCATAGAATTGGAAATTAAAGGGGTGCCCATCAATTGGGGAATGGCTAAACAAGTTGTGGTATATGCATGTAATGGAATATTGTTGTGCTATAAGAAACAAGGAGGAGGTGGTTTTCATATGCACCTAGAGAGGCTTATACAAACTGATGCTGAGTGAGAAGAGTAGAACCAGGAGAAATTTGTATACAGTCACAGACACAACATATGTGTGATGACCAACTATGACAGACTGGACTCTTCTCAGCGAGGCAGTGATATAAGTCAATCCCAAAAGACTCATGAAGGAGAGAGATGCGACATCCAGAGAAATAACTAGAAAGAACTGAGTCTGAATCCTGATGGAAGCAAACTAATTGATCTTTTTCTTTCCATTGTTTGGTTTTATTTCCTCTTTAACATTTTTATTCCATCTAGTACAATCCGCCTTTGTAACCTGACTAATGTCTAATGTGAAAGTATTTGCAGATCTTATACTGGACTATATGCCATTGTGGGAGGTGGGGAGAGGGAAGGAAGGGAAATTTGAAACTCAAGGAACTATGGAATTGAATGCTGTAAACTAAAAATAAACAAACAAATTAATTTAAAAAAATAAAAAAAATATGTTCCCGAATTTTTCCAGTAATTGAGATCAAGCTCACTGATCTTACGTTTGCATCCTTCCCCACCTTTGTACATGACTGTTTGCACACAACCTCCATCTTTTTCCCTTTAAATGTCAAGACCCTTCAGTCAGTCAACAAACATTTATTAAATATCTACTATGTGCCAGTGATATCGTACTATGCTAAAGTGATGGACTTGGGTCCTTTTCCATTTCTGCGGGTCATTCATTTTCCACGATTTTTTTCCCAGTAGTGACTTAGCAGTCATCCCTGACAGTCCTTTCCATACCTGAGCATGCAGTTTTTCAAATCAAAAATCATTTATCAAGCACCTACTACATGCCAGGCAGTTATATAAAGAAAAATAACTCTCCAGGAGCTCATAGTGGGTCTAGTGGGGGGAGGGGAGAATGGCCATGATTGTTAGACAAAATTAGTGAATGTCACTTGGTATTTTCTCACCATACCCTCCCTTCCCTGCATTTCAACTCCTTAACAATTTCTGTCCTCTTTGCCCCCATCTGAAGCTGGTTTCCTTGGCAGAGAAGAACAAAGCAAGGACTGAACCATTCTGATTTCTCTCCATGGTCTGTCACTGACACCTTATCTGAGCTGGGTGCCAGAGCGATACATTTCCATTTTAACTTTCTCTTGTCTCAAGCAGAGCCAAATACATCACTTTGTGTTGTCCTCAGTCTAATACTTAGAGAACCAACAAGCTGCTTTTCCTCTCCTATGAACAGCTCTCTCTTCTTCTCGAATGCAGTGGGGCAGTGTGGCCTACTGGGAGCAGTGCTGGATGTGGAATCCGACACTTGGGTTCAGTTCAGACCCTTTACAAGCTTCATCAGTCATATCACCTCTCCAAAACCCAGTTTCCTCATCTGTAAAATGGGAAAATACTATGGGTACTGCCTACCTTCAAGAGTCGTGATAAAGAAAAAGGTTTTACATATTTCAGCTTGCATTGCATAAGTGTAAGTGGCCATTACTACTATCACACAAGCCTTTTAAAAACCTCCCACACAGCTCCACATTTTCTTTTTCTTTGGAATATGTTTGTTTTGTTTTTAGAATTTCGCTCTTAATGGCTTCTTATCCCACTTCACTACCTTCCTTTGTGAAATTTTGTGCCATGGCAAAATTGTAACTAGGAATTCCTCTACTTACGTCAAAGAGGGATACAACAAATAATCCATCCCGGTCAAAGAATAGGGGGGTGCAGGGATCTGGGTTCTCTTCAAGAATGAAGACAGCAGCCACCAAAGAGGCTCCAGGAGAGGGGCTGATCCTTGTTAGGGGGTGGGCTCACTGGGCAGCAGCTGGATATCCCTGAAGATGTCAAGGTGTAGGGACAGCAGGCCCAAGGAAGACGGTGGGGAAGGAGCTGGACCTTGCTTGGGCATCATGCTTGGGCAAGGTTCCAGTGATTCCACCCTGGTTATAGCACTGAATAAGGGAACACTTCCTTTTATTTCAGAACCCTTGAAACCCAGTCTTCCCAAATCTAGGGTACACATCATTTTGCTGCTCACTGAACAGGCAACATTTTTAAAAAATAGTAATAAAATCTCCCTCCCTTCAAGTAGTCATTGAAAATGGAGTTAGAAGCTACTCTAAGAATGAGCCAATCTAAGAAATTTGTCGATTTGAACTTGAGATCATTTCCAATATAGCCAAGAGGGTGGGAAATGAATACTCTTCAGTTTGTCTGGGAAATTAACACAAAAATGGGAACGTTCACAGAAAAACTTGAAAGCACAAATATAAACTTCCTCAAATTCTATTTCTAGGCTTAAACATTCTGCAGGATGGACAAATATCTGAGGACAATTATCTTGCTCCCCCACCCCCATCTGTTACTCTTCAGACTAAACATCCTCCATTCCTTCACCCTTGGAAAGAAATGCTTTTTTCTCTTCTTGAACAGATTTTAATCTCCATGACTTAGAAAGTCTAGGAGAGTAGATGTCCTTGAAGCTTCATTTGAGACCTGGGCAGAGCCTCACTCAAGACCATCTTTCTGTATACAGGTGATTGTCCTGCAGAACTGGAGGGGGGTGAATGTGGACCTGGGTGGGATGAGTGTATCCTGAGCCAGGGATGTAGCCAGGGAGTAACCTCAGAGCTCAAAGGGAAGACAGAGGTCATCTATTCCACCTCTTCCCCATTTTGCAGATTGGAACCTAAGTGACTTACTCAGAATCCCACAGACAGTGACACTAGTTTTCACTTTTAGAGCTGGTTAAAGTCTGCTAAGTACTTTCTTCACGTTATGTCATTGGAGTGTTCTATCAGCTTTTGGAAGTAGGTGCTACAGGCATTATTAGCCACATTTTACAGATGGGGAAACTGAGACTCAGGGGGTCAAAATGGGTTGTCCAATATCACCCAAGAAGTACGTAGCAGAGGTGGGATTGGAACCCGAGTCCTCTGGCATTCAACCCAATTCCATGGCCAGCTAGGAATGTGGGGTGTGTTGGGGGGTGGGGTTTTGATCAATCGCTTTTTTCTAAGTTGAAAATGGAAAATATTGTACTCATGTAAGGGTACCCCTTAAGTTGGGTTTGTGCCATTCCACTATGGTTTGATGGTCCTTGCCCTTTCTTCCAGAATCAGGCTACTACTTTGAGGGTCTCTGGGCAGGACTGGTGCCTGGGGCTCCATAGCCTCCAGGCCTCCTTTCCTCTCCTAGGCTCACTCCAGTCACCGAGGAATCCTTTCACACCAATTAATCATATCTGAGCTGATTCTTATCCACTGTCCTGAGGCTGAAGGAAGAACACAGTTAAAGCACGTTGGAAAACTGCCAGTCTTTGAGACTTCCCAAATCTCAGTACTCTAGAGCAGCAAGATCCCTTCAGCAGTCCACATCAGGCTGAGAGCTACCCAGCCTACCATCACCCCCCACCATACTGATTACCTTTGTTTCTATTCCCCCATTTCTGTCTTAAGAAATGCTTGTTGATTGACTGACTGGATGTTGGGTGGTCTAACAAAAGGGACATGTTTATTTAACAATTAATCAATGGGCGGGAGGACTACTGGTCCTCTGAGAAAATCTCTGGGAAGGTTCAGAATTATAATTTATGCCATTGGATGGGAACTTCTGAGTCTAGTCTTGTGCTAAGGGATAGAGTACATCTAACACAAAACAGATTTCCAAAAAAAATTATAATCTCTAACCATCTCTCACCCCACTCAAGAACTGTGAGGCAGCAGGAAGCTATAGTAAGCTGTGCACCCTCCAGCTTGGAAAGTAAGACCCGTCACTATGGTGATCCACTAAGTCAAGGGTTTTTGGTATGTGCCTCACAGTCCTGGCCTGCCCCATCTTTCTATCCCCCTCTTTCCTCGATGACCTTGACAATGCACGGAAATTCTTCCCCAAGCTGAAGAGTGTCAGCAGAGTAGCCCTTTGCAGGCCAAGGAGAGTGGGCTAGACATGCCAGGAAGGCATTTCTGTAAACTCTGCAAGAGACCTCTGGCAAATGGAATTTCCTCAGGGTTTGTTAGTGGAGGTTCTGGCCAAGTTAGGACATGTTCTGCTGGAGAAGAAATGATGGGCTGTCCCAGGCCCCTTTTTGGGGAGCTGGTGCAGCTGAAGGCATGTGATTCTGCCCACATCCAGGCAAGCATGCTGAGTATCAGTCAAGCAGAGGGGGAGAAGGAGCTCCAGGAAGTTGGAGAAGATCCCGAATGATACAATGCCTAGCTTCCTAAAGCCTTTCTCTTCGAAGTCTCCCAGCAGAGAAAACCAATGAGGATCTCAATAGAAAAATGGGGCAAGTCACTTGCCCCCAAGTCTCTGTCAGCAGAATGTCCCAAAATATTTGGGTAGAAGGTAAGAGTCTGTAATGGAAATGCAGATTTAAAGATCTTCCCTGCCCCTAGCTTAAGTGCACCTGGAGCCTGTGGTGGGAGGCTTGTTTTTCAGGAAAGCCCACACCTTGATACTTTGTGATTGGGCAGTGGGTCAAGGAGGTTGTTACATTCTCTGAGCCAAGAGAAGGCTATAAAAGCCCTGAGGAGAGGCTTTGCTTTGGGGCTCACTTTGAGAAGTATTGTGTGATTTGACCAGATGAGACTCTGGGAAGCCGTTGTTGAGAGCCCCCCGGCTTTGAAAACCCAGATGTTGATGCTTCCCTCTCTGGTAACTGTGATTTGGTATTGATATAATGTTGGGACAGTTTGGAAGCCTGTCTGATCTGTAAGTTCTGTAACTCTGAAGTTGGGGTGCTGACCTTTTTCCCCTGAACTAGGTAATGTGTGTTTGTTTGATTAAAGTAAGCTTGTTAACCCATTTTGAGTTGCTTTCCTTTTGAAAAGCAGATCTAAGAACCTGTGTTGGCAGTCACCCTGGGGATATTGGGGTGCTTGCTGCTACAGAGTCTAAAATCTGGGGTGGCTTACTGTACTCTCTTAGTGTAAGAAGCCCAGAATCTCTGCTTACCTTTTATCTCCTAAATAAGAAATCAATAAAAATTCCTTGGTAAGGCTGTGATGGGACATGACTCACTATAAAGTCAGAGGAAGACAAGGCAAACTCCTCCCCATGGGGCCTCCACAGTCCAGGTTACTCATGGTTCTGTCGGGAGACAAATCAAGGCTTTCTCTTTCACATCATAGCCCAGACCATTGACCCTCCACCAATGCTAGGTCAACCCACACATTGGTCTTCTTCCCATTAGTCTAGGTCAAGACACTGTGTTACAGCCCCATGCCCCTCCAACTGCTGCCATCTGCCCCATAAAAGGCTTTACCACTACTCCTTGAAGACTGGGCCTCATGTCTCTTCTCTTTCTAGAAGGCTGGGTCCAGGAAGGAACTCTCGGCACACTCCCTCAGGAGCCTGGGCCCAAACTCTTCCTCCTTCTTCATTGCCTCTGGCTCCTGCAACCTAGGAGATATAGTACTATCCCTGACTCTCAAGTACAGGGTAGCCAAAGAATGCTGAGCTTAGAGTCAGGAAAGACCCAGGTTCAAAGCCTGCCTTTGCCACTTAGCAGATGTGTGGTCACAGACAAGTCACAGCCCACATGTGTGGGCCTCAGTTTTCTCCTCTACAAAATGAGGGGGTTGGGATTGATGGTCTCTGAGGTCCCTTCCATACTTGAGGTTTGCCAAGTGCTCAGGCCACGATATCATAAGATACTCAAGCCCCTCCCCCACCCTTTTTTTGACCAAGCTTCTCTCCCCTGGCCACTACAAAGCAGGAATGAGAGAGAGGGATAACGTCCTCATTTCTAGATCCTGCCAGGGCAGGCTTAGTTGAAACCTCCTCCTTCTTCCCCCAAGTACCATATATAATTATGTGATTCTGAGAAAGTCTAGACCCCTTTTGTATCTTCCAAGAAATACTTTGCAAGAAGTAATTAGAATAGATGCATTGGCAATGTGTTGCCTGACAAAGCATCTCTAGGTGGCTTTGGAAAGAAAACGGACATTTTCTCTAGCTGAGTGTGGGGGGGTGGAAGGAGTTTTCCTGTCCTTGCTAAAGGACTCTCCCTCCCTCTTTACTTCACCCTTGGCTGCCCTCCCCCATCTTCACCCCATGAAGGCCTGCTGTTTGCATTACTGGAATTATCACAGAATGATAGAAACAGGAGGGGTCCTGAGCTGGTCATCCTGGAATTTCCTGACTTGGCAGCGTATACAGGAAAAGGGGGTTTCATCTGGCAGAGTGTCTGAGGAGAGAAGCTACCTAGGGTTTTAGAGAAAGACAAGACGTTTGAGATCATCTAATCCACACCTGAAGCTCTGAAGAGCCATGCCCAGTGTCCTGGCACCTGGTCCAGAACTCTGCTCATTGAGATATCCAGCTTATAAAACCCTCAGCCCCCACCTATCCCACTCTCTTTTCTCTGGGTTTTTTGTCCAAGTGATTAAAATCCATTCACTTTAACAAACCTTTAAAAGTGCCTACAACATGCTATGCTCTGTGCCAGGGCTGGAGATACAAGGACAGATATGAATACAGTCCTTATCCTCCAGGAGCTTACATTCTGATGCACAGAACATCATCCAAAGTAAATCTGGATTCCAGGTATTCTAGAAATTCCCTGAAGCTACTTTACCATTATTAGGGAAGTTAGAAGGAGTCTAATGGGATGATCTAAAAAAAATGATGAAGAGATGAGGAAAAGGAATGTGATGGGAGAAGAGGAATGGGAAAGGAAGAATGGGGAAAATTATCTCATAAAAAGGCACCCAGGCAAGAACTTTTATACTGGAGAGAGAAGTGGGGGAGCAGGCACTCTTTGAACCTCACCCTCATCAGAATTTATTCAAAGAGGGAAGAATATATTATATAGGCACACTCAGTTGGGTATAGAAAGCTATTCCCTAACAGGAAAGTAGGAGGGAAAGGGGATAATAGAAAAGGGACAGTGATAAAAGGAAAGCAGTGGTCAGAAGCAAAACACACTTTTGAGGAGGAACATGGTAAAAAGAGAAAATGAGAAGGATAAATTAGAAAAAATAGGATAGAGGGAAATACACAGTTAGTAATCTTAGTGATGAATGTAAAGGAGGTGAATTCACCTATAAAATAGAAGCAGATAGCAGAATGAATTAGAAACTCAAATCCAATAATATGTCATTTATAAGAAACACACGAAACGAAAAGACACACCCAGAGTTAAAACAAGGGGCTGGAACAGAGTATTATGCTTCAGCTAAAGTGAAAAAGGCAAGGGTAGCAATCATGATCTCAGACAAAGCAAAAGCAAAGCTAGACCTAATTAAAAGGGATAATCAGAGAAACTACATTTTGCTAAAAGGTACCATAGATGATGAAGTAATGTCAATTTTTATGGCGTTTCTCTGGTAAAGGCTTCATTTCTCAAATATATAGGGAACTGAGTCAAATTTATAAAAAAAATAAATGCCATTCCCCAATTACAAATTGTCAAAAACTATAAATAGGCAGTTTTCAGAAGAAATCAAAACTGCCTATAATCACATTAAAAATGCTCTAAATTACTTGCTGCTGTTTGTCCTTCATTCTTGAAGATGACTGTGACTTCAGGAAGTTGATGCCATGCTAATGACTTGCAAGTGAATTGGATTTAAGTGAGGGAGGGCTGTGCAAAGTCACCAGCCTCATTTTCTCATCGACAGCCATCTGGGTCCAGTGGCCTACTATAGATCAAGATGACTGGAGATGCCTCCCCCCTAAATTATGATTGATTAGAGAAATACAAGTTAAAACAGTTTTGAGGTACCACCTTACACCTATCAGGAATGCCAAATGCTGGAGGGGATAAGGGAAAATGGGTACACTAATGCACTATTGGTAGAGCTGTGAATTGGTCCAGCCATTCTATGCAATTTGACCCAGCAATACTATTATTATGTCTGTATCCCAAAGAGATCAAAGTAAAAGAAAAAAGAATCTATATGCACAAAAATGTTTATAACAGCTCTTTTTTTGTGGTGGAAAAGAATTAGAAATTGAGTGGATGGGGGCGGCTAGGTGGCGCAGTGAATAGAGCGCCGGCCCTGGAGTCAGAAGGACCTGAGTTCAGAGCCGGCCTCTGACACTTAATCCACACAAACACCTAGCCGTGTAACCTTGCGCAAGTTACTTAACCCCAATTGCCCTAAAGGGGCGGCTAGGTGGCGCAGTGAGTAAGAGTGCCGGCCTCGGAGTTGGGATGACCCGAGATCAGATCCGGCCTCAGAAAATGAGCACCCACACATAAATAATGACTAGCCGTGTAACCTTGAGCAAGTTACTTAACCCCAATTGCTTTAAAAAAAAAAAGAAAAGAAAAGAAAAGAAATTGAGTGAATGTCCATCCCTTGGGAGATGGCCAAACAAGTCGTGACGTATGATTGTGATGGAATGTTATTGTGCTACATAAAAGATGAACAGGATAGTTTCAGAAAAACCTAGGAAGGTCTATATGAACTGATGCAGAATGAAGTGAACAGAGAATACTGTATGCAGTAACAGTAATATTGTAAGGATAATCAACCATGAATGACTTAGTCTATTAAGACAATGACATAAAATGATTTCAAAGGGCCCCGGATGGAAAAGCCTATCCACTTCCAGAGGGAAAATTGATGGAATCTGAGTGCAAATTTAAGTATATACATATTTTCTTGCTTTTTTGTAACATAGCTAATATGGAAATATGTTTTGCATGATTTCACATGTATAATTGGGATCATATTGCTTGTCTTCTTGATGGGTTGGGGAAAGGGCTGGAGGGAGAAATAATTTTAAAAATTCAAAATTTAAAAAAGAATGATAAAAGTAAATAATAATATATTTTTTTGCTTTTTGGAGGGGCAATTGGGGCTAAGTGACTTGCCCAAGGTCACATGGCTAGTAAGTGTTAAGTGTCTGAGGTGGGATTTGAACTCAGGTCCTCCTGACTCCAGGGACGGTGCCTTATTCACTGCTCTACCTAGCTGCTCCAATAAAATATTTTTTAAAAAGAAAAATTCTGCCACTGACCTACCCCAGAAACAGTCTTGGGTGCCCAAAGGGGGCCATTGCTTACTCACAGATTTAGAACTGGAAGAGACTTCCAAGGCATGTAAACGGACTTAACTTGAAAGTAAGAATTGTTTCATTCCTTATATTTATATCTCTCCTAAAAGAAATGCTTGCTGGTTGTTGATTGACAAGTAGATATAGAATAATGTGAGGAGGGAGAGAAGGCTAAGAAACAGAAACACCACAGAAGGTTTCCCATGGAAGGTGCACATTTCCTAAGCCTTGAAGGAAGCACTAGGTTCCAGTGTGCTGAGATGAAGAGAGAGAGAGAGCATCCTAGTCACTGAATGCTGAGTTTGGGGACCAGCAAGAAAGCCAGTTTGCCCAGGATGGGAGCAGAGGAGGGGCAGCAAAATCATTAACTGCCATACTTACTCAGATCAATTGTAAGCAGAAAGAACAATGGTTTTGTCACAGGAAGGGGAGTCAGTCAGACTATTTATAAGTTTTTTGTTAGACTTCATTTTCTTATTATGAGTGTACTTCTCATCCACTGAAGTCATACTCCAATGCCTCATCCTGGCATGAAGGCGAACTTGGGTTCTTAAGCCATGTGCTCTCAATCTATGAGAGCACAAATTCTAAAATGTCAAAGGACCCTTGTTCTGGAGCTGAGAGGGATCTCTCAGCTAGTCCAAGTACCTTATTTTGAAACAGAGGCCTAGGGAGGCAGAAAGTTTTGGAAATTGGATTTGAACCCATCATCATTTGATTTCAACCACAGTCTTTTTCACTGTAATGAACACACAAGTTTTCCAAAACTGAGAAGACTTTGAGTATGTGCCCAGCAATGGAACAAATGTCAGTCGTCACAGGACCCACATGATTCAATTGGAGAGGCTCATCACCACACTGAACATAAATCAATAAACTTTAAAAATCCCAACAATTCTCAAAGACTATCTCCAAAATGGAGAGAGGGTATTGTTCTGCCCTTCTGAAGGAGAGGCCCACAAGGCTGAAATCATCCCTTTTTGTCAATCAGCACCTACTACGTTCCCAGCTCCTTCTTGGAGTCTGGGAATCTTGAAGCACGTCCATAGCAGCATATCAATGTTACTATTTTCAGTTCCCACAATATTAAGTTAGCCATAGTTTTTGGGAGCAAACTTTTAAAGAGATCTTTATATTTGCACCAGCCTTTGATATCTCCTTTGCTCAGGGGCCACTTCCTGAACGATACCTTCTCTGCTCTCTCTACTTAGGCCCCATGCCTCCCTTGATCTCTCCCTGGGTCTCTCGGACCTCTCTCACTCACCAGTTCTGGGCATCACACTCTAACCTGCACCCTAATTTATCTCTTGTATTTATTTATTCCCTGTATTGGAGTGTCAGCCCCTTGAGGGCAGGGATGAGTAACTTTTCATCTTGGTGGCCTCAGTGAGTGCCTCAGCGTAGTACCAGGCTGATAGTAGGCAATTAATCTGTGTTATTGAATTGAATATCTCCATAGACCCGCCCCCCAGGCCTTATCTAATTGTGTGAGGTTGGTTTTTGTTAATTAAGATGCCTCATCTGGAGTCCCCATCTCTGCTGAGCAGGCCTTCATGCTTGGCTTTCTTTCCCTCATGTAGAAACAAGCAGTTAGGATTTGCAGCACAAACGACCGCCATGAATCATTCATTCTTAATAGGACAAGAGACTTTCCGGCATGTTTGGAGCAAATTGTGCTTCAGTCATGCAGGACTGGATTAATATCTGTTTTCTAAATCAGGCCTAAATGAGATCACTTTGTCTGCAAAGTGTAACAGCCAACCTCATGCCATGACGTTGGAGCCTGCAATTTTAATAAAGCATTAAGAGTCCGGGCCTTCTCCTCTCATCCCCTCCCCCCCAACTTTGGAAATCCATAGAAATGGCTTTCTCGGGTGGGCGTCTGCCGATCGAACCGCCAGCTCTGTATGCCAATAGAGGGTTAACGAACAAAGAATCCGGCCCCCCAGCCGACCCCCCCCACAGTTGCCGCAGAGCATTTCAGGCACTGAGAGCTCTCATTTCAAAACTAATGTCCCACATTTCACGGGCTCATTTAAAACCACTTCAGTGGTGTCAGCTGTTCTAAAAAAAAATGCCCCAACTCAATCTCTGCCTAGGGTCGCCATGGCACTCGGTGAAGGGCGCTCATCTCGCTGTCCAACCAATATGGATTCCACCGATTGTTGTGCGGCTGGACGGGGTGGGCTTGTGGCATCCGCGAGGACCCTTTGGAACGCCCTCACTTGGCGTTCCTGGCATCTTTAGATATTTCACCTCCTACAGGCTGAGAGATTGTGAGCTCACTCACAATCTGCGCGGTGTTCTCTCCATCATAAAATTCTTCATCCCGGTGATCAAAAACTCTGTGCTTGCATACAAGCACTTAGCAGAATGCCAGTCAGGTAACCTTTTCCCCTGTAGGGGCCCCACGAAAGCCCCCATCCGTTATCCGGGAGGGAGGGTAAACAATGAGACTCTTACTCCGTCCTCAGAAGCCATGGAGCCATTTCCATGGAAACTCTGTTTTCATGTCATATCTTTAATGAATAGGTAATGAAAGAAATGCTGCATTTACAATTTCATTACTAGGACGAAAAAAGAAAAGAAAAAAGCCCACGCCAATTTGAGTCAGACTTGTCAGTGGCTTGGGGTTTTTTGTTTGTTTTTTAAAGAAAATGATGAAGATGAGCTGAGGGGACACTAGGAAAGAAACTAGCAGCCCAGGACAGCCACTAGGGTCATGACTCTCAGTCTGCACTCCAGATAACCTTGTGTAAAGAGCCCTGGGCTCAGAGCCAGCAAGACTTTGATTCAAATCTCACCTAAGACACCTACTATGTGACCTTGGACAAGTCATTTATCTTTGAGCCTTTGTTTTCTCATACATAAAATGGGAAAAATAACCTCCAGCTTACACGGTTGTCAGGCTTAAATGTGATGAATTCCAGAAAGAGCTTTACAGACCAGTAGTATATAAAAGTGAGCTTTTAATATTTGAATAAAAAACGTGTGCGTCCACTAGCTTCCAGCCCTTCCAAATATGACACGTTGGTTAAGAGGGGGAAAAGGACCATGGTTGCTCTCTCATTTGCATTAGCATGTGTATTAGAGGGCAGGTGCAAAAATGCTGATAATTCCTGAGCTTCTTCATCCAGAAGGATGGGGAGGCAGAGACCTTCCTACAAGTGAGATCTGAGGACAAACTTAGAAGAGTCCATTTTTATGTCTAGGCACTCAGGGTAGTCGATCACTAGGACAATGGCACAGTCTCTTAAAAAGGGATCAGAAGAGGAATAATTGGCTGTGGAATGGGAAGCGTCCTTCTTGCTAATCTGATTAAACCAGTAGAATAGGACTCTAGAGTATTGTCTACCCTTGTAGAAAGCAGGAGCAAGAAGGGAAGGATGCCATCTTCCTAATAGCTCCAAAAGGCTCGCAGGGGTAATGAGCATCCCCAAAGCGGATGTCACAGCTGAGATGGGCTGGGGAGGAAGACTCAGGCCAACTCAACCAGCTCTGAGAGATGCTTTTTACTTAGTCATCTGAGAAAGACATTTCTTCTATAGTTTATGGAATATCCCTGCCTCCTCCCCATCTTTATGATGATTGGGTTTCTAAATAGGCAAGACTATATCGAGATTTCTTGCATGATTATGACCATTGTCACCTAGAATTGATGAGTTCCAAGAATAATAAAAATTCCCTCCTTTGGACCCCACTCATTGGCAATGTAAGAAAATATGGATGAGGGCTGTGCTGGAGCCAACTTGTGCACCATGTATTAAGAGAGATTTTGAGAAGCAGAATAATCTTTAAGATAAGGTGATGCATCAATTTCTTGAGACAAATTGTTCTAAAATCCTATAAATCCTATAGACACACCAACTTAGAGAAACTCAGAATCCTCAGATATAAGCTGAAAATGACTTCTGAAGCCTCCTAGTTCAAGGTACACCTGAACAAGAATCTTTTTTTAAGCTGAAAAAAAACCCCCAGTGTTTCAAAAGTTCTATTGATGTGTTTTGTTTTAAATTACAAACATTTACACATTAACTCCACTCCATGAGAGGTCTCTTGTTGCAAAGCAAAATAATTAAGCAAAGCTAGCAATGCAGAGACCTTATAAGAAACGTTCCACATCTGTAGCACCCTCCCCCCAGTTCTCTATTTTTTATGCATTTAAATGAACAGAGATTTATTTTTTCTCTCTTCTACCCCATTGAAAAAGAGAGAAACAAATTCCTTGTAACAAATATATGCCTTTATGCAAAACAAATTCACTCATTGGTTGTATACAAAAATATGCATGTCTCATTCTGCACCCTAAATACACCACTTCACGGGCAGGAACTTTCAGCAGTAGTTGTCTGGAATCATGGATGGTCATTGTACTTGATGGAAATCAAATCCAGGTCTCTGACTCCAAAACCTGTGCTTTTTCCCATTGTAACCCTGTGTGTGTGTGTGTGTGTGTGTGTGTGTGTGTGTGTGTGTGTGTGTGTGGAGAGAGAGAGAGAAAAAGAGAGAGAGAGAGAGAGAGAGAGAGAGAGAGAGAGAGAGAGGAAAGGAGAAGGAAGGAGAGGGAGGGAGAGAGAGAAGAGAGAACTTAACTAGCTTCTTCCTTCTAGTTCTTCATTTTGTGTCCAAATCTTGATGAATCCCAAAGAGGTGGCCCAATCTTGCTCCTAGCATCACATTAATGCTACTGTATTCGGACAGGACAGAAGCAAAGTATTTCACTAATTTTCCAGAACACTGTGGGGCTTTAAAAAATAAACCCAAACTCCAATTATAGAGATTTTACTTTCTACTCAGTAGGTCTTTCAGAGATCCATAAAGGTTAGGAGATTCCTCTACCCACCCTGCCAGGGCCTTAAACAAGCTTGGGGATTGGGAGGGAGGGTGGATTATAATTTAGGTCAACGTTTATAACAATTTAATTAAGCAATTTATATAACTATTTAATTAAAGTGATACCCCACAGATAGCACTTTGCAAACCTTATAGCCCTATATAACTGCTAGTGATTATTAAAAAATATGAAAGTAAAACATGACATTCAGTATCGACGCAACTCATTCTACACCATTATTTTCCTTCCAAAATGGCAACGTCCATCAGTAAGAGGAAGCTCGACGATGCTTCACCAGGAGGATCGTGTCAAATGTCACTCAAATGTAAATAGGCCCCAGTGTGTCTGGCAGGACATGCCCAGTACCTGGAGGTCATTCTCCAGGATGATGGGGCAGGAAAGAGGGATGTCATGGCTGAGGCTTAGACTGGATGAGCCCAGAAGGCATCTTGGTTGCATTCTTCCTGAAGAATGAGTTGGCAGGAGATGGGATTCTGAATTACCTGGATCACCAGTGGGTTGGTTCCATCTCCACAGTGCAACATTATTTACTGATGACGAGGAGAAAATCAGGCTCCTTGATGCCAGACATCTGGATATGGGGATGGCTGGCCTTTTGTTGACTCAAGGCAGGCTCTTGTGTTTTCTTGCTTGCTGGTCAGTGAGGTTTAGCAGAGAAGAGGCTGCATGGGTGTGGGGGCTTTCTCCTTAGTACAGATTGCAGATCACCCCCTTCACATTTCTCTTCATGCATTCTCCATCAGGGCTCTACCCAAGACTCTTGGGGCCTTCCGTGGAGACTCCCAACAGTCCTGTGGCCTATCCCAGGCAACATGCTAGAGTGGCCAGAGTCCTAGACTTGGAGTAAGGAAGGCCTGGGTTCTAATCCTCACTGAGAAACTTACTAACATTGTGGTCCTAGACAAGACAATGCACCTCAATGGGCCTCAATTTCTTCATTTGTAAAATGGATGGAGGGAAGCTCAGTGATCTCTGAGAGTCTTTCCCAACTTGAGATCGATCTGTGAGCTTATGATCCCTGTGTAGAAGTGCAAAGACCATTGATTCTGGGGTCAAAGGACCTGGATTCACATCCTGCCTCTGCCATTTACTGCCTCTGTTAGACAATAATAGACAAGTCATCTAAGCCTTCTATGACTCACTTTCCTCCTCTATAAAGTGAGGGGATTGGGCTAGATGGCCTTGATAATTCCTTCCATCTCTGACCCTCAGGGCAGAGGGGGAGAGAAACTACAAAATAATCCCTCGGAGTACCCCCCCCAACTATTTCTGAAGGTGATAATTCCAAAATCCTGGAGACCTCTATGGTTGGATGACTGAGTCTTGGGAGCTAAAAGTGTTCCAAGTCATTGTTGTAAATCATGGGATCACAGATCAAGACCTGGAAGAGGTTTCAGAGACAATCTAGTCCACAACCTCATTTTACAGGTGAGGAAACTGAGGCCAAGCAAGTGAAGTCACATAGCTAGATGCTATCGCTATCCCCTGACTCCAGAGACAGTGCTCTTTGTGCCACATTGACTCCTTGGTTTGTAGCTTAAGGGACTGGTCTTCCCCAGAAGGATATTGGGGCATGCCAGTGTCAGGACAGGCGAGTAAGTTCTCTTTCTCTGGACCCCATCTCCCAGAAGACTTTTGGGGAAAGAGCATGCTCATGGGTGCTGAAAGTGACTTCCCATGAGTTATATCAGGTTCATCACTGTAATTGTGGGTCAGGAATTGAAGGAAAAAGAAAGGGATACAGATTAATATGATCACAACCATGCAAATGACCTGCTGCCATTGATTACAGAGACTGGGATTTCTCCCCTCCTCTTGGGGAGGTCAGATATTCCATGCTGTGGTGAGACACATGGTGGCAGCGTGGAGAGATCCCACTGCTTCTGTTGATGCCCAGATGGCACATGCAAGGTGGCCCTGATTGCCCGGGCTCTAGACAGGCCACACCTCTGTGCAAGAACAGAGTTCTTGGACCAGGCCAAATTTTTCATCTGCAATCAAGATTTCTCATGGATGAAGGCTTATTGTGCCTTTGCTCATGGGAAAATTATAATCTAAATGTTTCCAGTTTCCCCAGGTTGAACTTGAGGTCAGACTATGCCACTCAGCTTAGAAGGACTTAACCTCCCTGCCCACTGGGGTAAAGGGAAATTGGGATGAGATGATGTAATTGCTTCTCATTGAGTATTTCTTTAATATGACTATATTTTTCCACAAGCTCATTAACATTCTTGCTTAGCTAGGACACTGAGGTTTGAGAGACTGAAATAGATGGGCCAGAAGAGAGTAAAAGTGGGTGGTGGGGGTGGGGTGGGATGGTGCCCTTTAGTGATAAGTGTAGATTGACAGGCATTCCAAATAAAGACCTTCAGTGAGGCAAGAAGGGGCAGAATACAAGGTGATTGATTAAGAATTGTCTGCCCTAAATCTTGAGCAGACAGTGCAAAGGGGTTTCTTTGAAAGAACTACATGAGACCTCTCCTACTTAAGTAACGGTTCTCTTCCCTATCCCCACCCAGCCAAACCAACCCAACCCAACCATATCAATCCCAAACAGGATAAAAACTCATGCCTTAGAAGGATCCTTAAATGGGAAACAACGTTCTCTGAGCTGCCATTTTTTCTTCTTCATTAATTCTCATTCTAAATCACCTGAACTTAAATTCAAAGCTCCCTAAGTCAAAATTCACTTTCTTGAAAGGTGGAGCATCTGATCACAATCCCAAATAACTGGTGGGGTCCCAGCCTTGTGGTAAAGTGTGTTGAAGACTACAAATATCTCCAGCAGACATGTATTAGGAAGTAAATATAACGGATAGTGGACGTCCTCTAACACATAAGTCATCAAAGGCTATCAACACACAATTTGCAAAAGAGGATGCACAAATTAGAAATAATCATATAAAAAAGTTCAACTTCAATAATAACGGCTCACATTATAAAGCCCTTCAAAGTCTGCAAAGAATTTTATAAATATAACATCTCATTTTATCCTTACTGCAACATTGGAAGGTAGATACTGTTGTTATTTTCTTTTTACAGATGTGGAAACTGAGGCGGTCATAGATTAAGTGAATCCACCAAGGTCATACAGCTAGCAAATAGCTGAAGCAGGATTCAAATCCAGGTCTTCCTGACTCAGTCTGCACTCTCTCTCTTATTGGCTCCAGTTGCCTTGATTTTTCCTGGTATTAACTTTACCAGTAGTTGAAGAAATGCAAATGAAAACTTTTCATGCTCTAGCTCTCATGCACCAAATTGTCAAAAATAAGTAAATTGACAAAATTCAGTGTTGGCAAGATTGTAAAGAAATGATACATCTGTGCATTTCTGGTGCATTTGCAAATTAACAGAATCTGTTTGGAAAGCAATCTGATAGGACATTGCAAAAGTTACAAAAACAATCATCCCTTTGACCCAATAATTCCACTATTGGGAAAATATTCTGAGAGTGTTTTTTTAAAGGAAAGAAAAAAGAGCAGCTATTCAATGGCATTTATAGTTGCATCATTTGTAGATCCAAAAAATGAGAAACAACCCAGATGTCCAGCAATTGGGAAACAGCTGAATACATTTTATTCCATAATATATTATCAATATAATTATTATAAGATAATAAATTATCTTAATATCATATGAAGTTAGGACTTATTAAGTATGAGGAAATATGAAGGAAAAGGCAAGGACCTTCATGAGATAATGCAAACTAGTCAGAAAGAGCTGAGTTCAAATCCTACCTCAGACACGAAGCCAGATCTGTTTATCCAGATTTCTTTTCTGTGACCCCCAGTCTTGCTTCTCCAACTGCCTATCGTACATCTCAAATTGAATGTCTCATAAACACCTTAACCTCAAGGTGTCCAAAATTCTTTATCTTCCCTTTCTTTCCCCTCCTGTCCTCCAAGCTCTTCCCTCTTCCTAATCTCCCATTACCATCAAGGGGTACCATCATCCTCCGAGATACCCAGGCAAACAATCTAATCACCAACTCATCCTCAACTCCTCACTATCTCTCAACTCCCCTTCTCCCACCATAGTCAGTCTGTTGCCAAGTTCTAATGATTCGGTCTTCAAAACATCTCTCAGAGAACCATCTTGTAGACCATCATTGGGCCTGCCCTCAGAACTTTCCTATCCAGAGCTTGGGCTCAGCATAAGAACCAAGAGTCTTCCTCCACAATCCAATGAGTGAAGTCCCCTCTTCACAAGGGTCCTATAACTATATGAAAGGAAAAATATAGGGATAAATGGACAAACCAAGCAAGCAGGGTTGGGGGAAACTCAACCAATAAGTTACTAGGAATACTTTGTGAGTTGAAATTAACCTATTTCAATGTAATAATTCATAGGTGAAGAACTCAGAGACCCTCATCATCTAACCCCCTCATTTTATAGATCAGGAAACTGAGGCACAGGGATGTTCTGTGGGTTTCCCACAGTACCACAGATAATGTAAAGGTAGATTATGGTCCACAGGTGCCAGAGACATGGAGGGCTCTTTCCTCTATTCTGTGTTTCATCTCTTGAAAATATGTAAAAACTGGTTTTGTAGAACTTTAAAGATGAATGTGTTACCAGACAGGACATACCCATGGGCACCCTCTAGCTAGAACTGCTCAGCCTGATTGCTGATTATTCCCAGTACTTTCATAATAAATTATTTAGCGTACGTGGTAACAATTGAGAGGCAGCATGATCTACTGGACTGACCCAAGGCAGGAAGACCTGATAAGATACTTTAGGTTAAAATCCTGCCTCTTCTCCTTATTAACTGTGTGACCATGAGCAAGTCACTTCACCTGTATAAGCCTCAGTTTCCCAATCTGTAAAATGGGAATGATCATACATACAACACCTACTTCATAGGGTTTCTGTGATGCTCATTTGGGATCAATCAATCAATTAGCATTTATTAAGCTCCTACTGTCTCAGGTATAATGGGGGGAACTTCCAAGAATGCATTGGAAGACCACTGTTTTATAATAAATACAAAACAAGGAAGGAGGTGCCAAGATATTTGTTCCCAACAACTCCACATGCTCATGTTTAGAAAGAACTAGAAGAAACCCGCCAATGGGACCACAGTTTCATCCCACTCTCTAAAATGGAATCATGGTGCATCTCAATGAACATCTCCATGATCTAGAAATCCGTGCTCAGTAATATCAAGCTGAGCAGTTCTCGACACATCACCAGGAACTGTTGGGCCTAACATTTCCTGGAATTTTGATTGCTTATGAGAAGAAAAAGCAGGCAAATGAGCGGCCATGAGAAGACAAAGTGTTCCAGGATTTTTAGATAGAGCTTTGGTTTGTTTTGCCCTGGAACGTATCAAGGTGTCACTGATGGGCTGTTACTGAAAACTGGTGACTTCCTAGCCAGGTTTCCATGACAAATAGGGAATGAAAGACTGGCAGCTACTCAAGGAGCTGGCATTATGTGGACAAACTGGGCGATGTCTCCCTCCTCCTTCTTTTAGTTAGCTGGCATTTATTGAGCACCTACTGTGTGTCAAGCTCTATTAAGTGCAAGAGAGGTATGAAGTATCTTCACTTCATAGATAAGGAAGTTGATGCTCAGGGAGGTTATGATTTGCCCGAGCACATAACCTCTGAGACAAGATCTTTGCCCAGGTCTCCCTCACTCCTAGGCCAGTTCTCTATCCACTGGGTCCTCCAAATTGTTTAAGACTCAACTAAAGAATGAGTCAAGACTATGATATACAAGGAAATACCAAGGGGTTGTGCGGTAGGTATGTTGCCTCTGAATGATTGATATGTGGACGAATCCCTTGAAGTCCTGGCTAAGCTGGGCTCACAGGTGACCCTGGCTTCTCAAAGTCCTTGTCCTCAGCTGCTGCCATGTTGGAATCTGGAGCTCAGTGACAGACTGACTGAAGACAAACTTGTCTAAGGCTGTCTCAGCCAAAACAACTCTCAAAGCCCCTCCCCCAGTCAACGTCTATATGACTTGTCAGAGCAGCACACACTAAAAATCTGAGTCCTAGGACTGAGGATGCCTTTAGAATTACTGGCATATTCTCAGGGCTGGGGAGGCAGTTACTACTACTGGGGGGGGGAGAAGACTGGTCCCTTTTCAGTTGGAGACATGAAGCCACCCTCATAGACTAACATTGGAAGACACCCAACTTATATCTGAACAGAAATATCCCCTAAAGCAGATATTCTTAACCTGAGGTCCACAGGAGGGCCCATTATCTCATTTTATGGGGTCCAGGAACTTGGACAAGAAGAGAAAATAACATCTTTATTTTCCCTAATGCTTAACTGAAAGTTAGCATTTCTTCCAGTTATTTAAAAACATGAATCTGATAAGGGATCAAAAGGTTTCTTCAGATGGCCAAAGGGGCCCACAAACCCCCAAAGTTAAGAGCCTCTGCTCTAAAGCATCCCTGACAGATATCATCTGGACTCCCCTTGAAGACCTTTAGGGACAGGAAACTCACTACCTGAGGGGACGGCCCTCCCCACTTTAGGTCATCTGATTGTTTTCTTCACCTCCAGTCAAAATATCATTTGGAAATTCCTACCCATTGCCCCTTATTCATCTCTCTGGGGCCAAGCAGAGAAAATCTGGTCTGTGTTCCACACAACAGCCCTCCAAATACTTGAAGACAGCTTTCACATTCCACTCCTTCCCCTAAATCTTCACAGAAAGAGAAAACCATGACTTCCTTTTCTCCAGGCCAGGACTGGAGCAGGGGAGAAGGGCAGGCTATGAGATATATAGAAGGCTTCACTTTGAAGGTCTGCTAGGCAGTCAATGAAAGAAAGCTCATTGACTGGCTGCCTCATTTTGTACCATGGACTCACTTGGCAGTCTCTGGAAGCCTTTGTATCTTTACAGAATAAGGTTTTTAATTGCATAAAATCAGATATATGGAATTATAAAGAAAACCCTTCTGGGGCGGCTAGGTGGCGCAGTGAGTAGAGCGCTGGCCCTGGAGTCAGAAGGACCTGAGTTCGGATCCGGACTCGGACACTTAATGCACACACAAACAAAAACCTAGTCGTGTGACCTTGGGCAAGTTACTTAACCCCAATTGCCCTCCAAAAAGCAAAAAAAAAAAAAAGAAAACCCTTCTATTCAATTATTGTCATCAAAATTATTTTTTTAAATCACGAAGCTCACGTTAAGAATCCCTGGTGTAGTGGGGAGAAGTCTAGGCCTGGGGTCTGGAAGCCCTTCATGGGTGTGACCAGCAGTGAGTCAGCCTCTCTGGATCTCAGCCTCATATCTCCTACAGTACCTACCTCCTAGGAGGGTCAGGAATCTTAAAAGGATCGTGTTTGTAAAGGATCAGCAAGAGCACAGTCCCTGCTGGTGCTGGGGGGAAGGGAGGAGAAAACAGAGAAAGGCCAAAATAGCCCCTCTCCTCAAAGAGCTCTAAAGTGAGAGGGAACATGCAAACAGCAGAGAACATGCAAGAAACATGGAAGATGGGCCTTAATGCGCGTGCACGCACACACGCACACACACGCACACGCACGCACACATGCACATGCACGCACACACATGCACACCCACCCACACACGCGCACACACACATGCACACAAACGTGGACACGCACGCACACACATGCACACGCACACACACATGCACACACACATACACACACGCACACGCGCGCACACACACACACACACACACACACAAACACACGCTATACATAGATGTGTCAGCCCTCATCCACATGATCTCACCTCACCCCCAGGAGCCATCATGGCGCTCCACACCTGCTGTTGCCAGTAGGCAGGAGTGAAATCTCCTGGACTCCCAAGCCCGGCTTCTTTCCATTTACTCCAGTCTCTTACCTCCAGGCAGAAACAGCCCAATGAGAACTGATCTGACTTTTAACAACCTCCAGAGGAGATTCTGCAGCCTCCCCTGGTGGCGCCTCGAGCTGCTTAACGACCATCCTGGTCAGGAAATTCTTCCTTCTTTCCCTCCAATCCCCCTGCTTCTCTTCCCTCAGTCCCAGATGCTTTTGGTTTTTTCCTCTATCTTTTCAGTGGGCTGCCAATGCAAAGCTTATGAGCATCCTTTGTCAAACCACTCTTTCACTACAGGAAATAATTATAACCCTTTATCCACTTGTGTAGCCCCCTTACTTTCCAAGATAAGCACTGCCCAACACCAGGCCTTTAGCTTTCCCTTCTAGGGACAGCACAGACAGTAGGGCTACCCTTCCAGGCTCACAGGATTCTGCCAGTGGCCATGGCAGAGGGCACAGAGGAAGGCTGGGCTTTCCTGGGGTCTGCCTGAGGTCTTTCGTAAGTATCATGGTCTGGAAGAATGATATTCTTGAAGGCTGTTGGAAAACTATTTTTTAGAAGCTCTCCCCCCATCCTTCCCTCCTGCCTTAGGCAGTTGGGTAAGTAGGGGTCCTGGGGACTGAGCTCTGGTTCTATTTCTGTATGTAGCCATGAACCTATTGTTTATTCTTTGTATTTTTGGAAAATGAATAAAGTGAGTGAACAATACTCGGTATTGATTCAGTTTCTGGTCTGCAAGCTTAATTTTACTTTATGAATGTCCCATAAAACTGTTAAGTCATACAGAGTTTTATTAACGCTTATGCAGTCTTTGGAAGCCAAGCAGAACCAGGTAGAAGGGAAATTTGAAAAAAAAAACAACCAACCCAAAACTCTGAATCTCAAAGATCTTATTCAACTAATTCTATTCATGTTTTATCGAAGTGAACTCCCTGCTTCCGACCTGAGGAGAAAGGAGAAGAGCTGATTTAGACTTGATGGGTTGCTTCTTGTGGGAGGTGGGGACTGGGGGAGGAGAGGTGGGGTGGGGGGGTGACTTCCCCTCCATTAGCAGTCTTCTACCAGGGACTATGTGACCATTTTGTTGAATTTCTGTTAGACTAAGTGGTCACTGAGGTTTATTCCAACTCTGAAAATGGAAAAGGGGGGCATTTGAGAGAATAAAGAATGTTTTTTCCCTAGTTATGGAACAGTTTTGATGTTTTGCTGATTAAAAGACAAAAATGACCAATATAATGGAACTTTGTTAAAAAGATAATGTAGTGTCCAAGTGGAGTCTATATGTTTTAAATTGATTAAAGAACTTTAAAATGTATTTGTACACCAGCCCAAGGTGGGGGGCATGAGGGAAGCTAATAAAATTCCAGGAAGCCAAGTGAAATGCTATTTGTAGCTCTTTGATGTGAATTAAAGAGTCAACAGAATGTGCTCATTTATTAGTTTTCAGAACTAAATTAATGAGAACCAGGGAGAACCTGGGAACTGCTCCTGTGAGATAAATGCAGACTTTGATTTACAAGTCAATTGTTCTCTCCAGTCAAGAGGTTTACCTTTCCTAGCTCCCAGAGACAGCAGTGAAGAGGGAAAAGAAAAAAATGAAGAAGGAACTTGGAAGCCAGAGGAAAGACAACTCTAGACTAAGACTTGAGAGAATGTGGGAGCTCATGGATCTAGAGCTGGACTCAGAGGCCATCGAGTCTGACTCCCACCTCGCACCCAAGAGGACACTGAGGCCCCGAAGGCTTTGTGCACCTCTCTCTCCCAACCTCCCACACTATTCCTCTTTTCCTCTTCCTTCCCCTATTACATTGTAAGCTCCTTGAGGGCAGGAACTGTCTTTCTGCTGGTATTTATATTCCCAGAACTAACATGGTGGTGTTTAATAAATGTTATTTATTTTACAGATATATTTTCTAAATGCTATTTACTGGCTGGAGTGTTTTGCCTACATCACACAAGCAGTGAGAGGCAGGGGAGCCTTTGCCTCCTACCTTGTACTCTTGGATCATTCCTTTCTAGTGCTTTACCCCCTAAACTACCTTGGATTTATTTTGTATGTGCTTTTGGATATTACACAAGACTCCTAGTTGTTTCTCCCACAAGATGCTCCATTTCCCAACTCCAAGCATTTTCTCTGACTGTGCCCCCATACCTGGAAGGCTTTCCCTCTTCATCAGCATTTCCTGGCTTCTCTGTTTTCCTCAAATCCTATCTAAAATCTCATCTTTTATAGGAAGCCTTACTCTCCCATAATCTAGTGCCTTCCATCTTCCCCAATTTATCTAGTCTACATCTAATTGATTACATGTTTTCTCCCCTGTTAGACTATAAGCTCCTCCAGGGTAGGGACTGTCTTTTGCCTTTCTTTGTAGCCCCTAATGCCTAGAACAGTGCCTGGCATACAGTGGGTGCTTAACAAATGCCCATTGACTGATTGACTTACATTTGTTATTGTTATTTCTCTTGATAGAATATAAACTCCTTGAAGGCAGGGACTTTCTCTCCAGAGTAGAACAGCAATAGTAGTCTGGAACACAGTAGGTGTCTATTAAGTGTTCACTAATCAATTGCCTTAGTGCCTTGCTTTGGTAATATAGCATCTCTCCCTTGTATTCACACTTTTACAAAACACATAAACATTCTCTTTGTCCATCCTAGATTATTGCCCTGAACCTCTATTCAGCAACCTGGAACAAACTGTTTACATCCATTTTTCCTTCATAGAGATGATCATCCAATTTAATTCTATTCATCAAATATTTATGAAGCATTGATGATGTGTTCGCCTTTTTCTAAAATAAGAGCCCGTGCAGTAGATTGGATAGTAGACTCCAAACTTGGAGTCGGTAAGAGCTGGGTTTGAATCCTCCTCTGATAAATCCTGGCTATGTGACTTTGTGCAAATCATGTGACTCCTCTTCATACACACTCCCAACTGTCTGAGATGTTTGTGTATTTGTCTGTGTAAAACCCTATTGTGATGACTAGCCCATTTTAAGCCAAGGGGACACTTTCATGCCATGAGGACCGTTTTTTTTTTCCTATCCATGCTTTTAGCTTTAGGGACCTTATAGTAAATGAAAATCTGAGTCCAGTCACCCTAAGCCCCTCCTTGGAGACCATCCTAATGCCTGGGTCAGGGAGGGGGGACTATCTGACTAACTTTACATTTAGATCTCTCTTTATAAACCCTGGTTCCTTTTTGGTTGAGGCAAAATTCAGTTTATTGGAAATGTTTGGATAATAAAACAGCAGATCAGATTACAATGTCTGTGGACAGGCAGGTAATGGGGGGGGAAGCTGGGGAAAGACCCCACCTTTTCTTGACTGACTTGACCTCCCTGCTTTCTTTTCAATTTCAAATAAATCTCATCTTTTACTGGAAGCCTCTTCCAATCCGTCTTAATTCCTGCACTTTCCCTTTGCTAATTATTTTCTATTTATCCTGGTCACATCTTGCTTCATCCTTTATTAGACTGTAATCTCTTTGAGGGAAGGAACTGTCTCCTTTTATATCCTCAGCACAGTAGATGGCACATAGTAGGCAACTTAATAAATGTTTGGTTGATTTCCTCCAGCCTGAGTGCTATGGTTTCTGAGGGGTGGACTTATTTGAGCACAGTTCTTTTTCTTTTATTTTTAATTCATGGAGTAAAACAAGCATTTCCCTAACATAGTATAATAAAAAGATAATTACACCTGAAACCGCAAATCTGTTATATACAACTTGCTATTCCTTTTAAATATATAATACATTTATCATGTAAATTTGTTTTTTTTCCTTTTTTTTCTTTCCTCCCCCTCCCACCCCATCCTAGAGACAGCTACCATTAGACACATATAGGTTTATGTATGTAAAATAATTCTATCTATACTTCTATTGATCAGTTCTTTCCATATAGATAGTGTCTTTCTTCATATGTTCTTTACAGTTAATTTGGGTATTTATAATAGGATGACTTGTTCTTAAAACTCACTGTTTTCTCTGTTGTTCTTAAAATAATATTGCTGTTAGTATATACAATGATTGCTTGGTTCTGCTCATTTCACTCCACTATTTCATGCAAGTCTTTCCATACTTTTCTAAGATCATTGAGCTCCTCACAGTAGTATTCCATCACAATCATATACTACAACTTGTTCAGCCATTCCCCAATTGATGGAGATCCCTGTAATTTTCAGTGCTTTGCCACCACAAAAAGAGCTGCTATAAACATCCAATTCACATTCAAAGTTATAATTACTATTTGTGAATTTCCCTCCATCTTATTTTGCTCACTGTTTTTTTCTCAACCTCTCTTTTTATTCTGTCCATTGCTTCATTTTCTCTTCCTGCCCTCCTGTTCCCTATCCTCCCACCTCTCCAAAAGTCCTTCCACCATCCTCTACCCCACCCTCCTAAATCCCAACCGACAGACCCCCCAAAAGTCCCTTCCTTACCTTGTCCCCAGTTTTCTCATCTCTCTACATGTTCAGAAGACTTCTATACCCTTCTTCAACCCACTTGAGAGTAAGATTCCAACATTACCAACCCCTCCTACCCCACCCACTTCCTCTGTATTAGTTCTTCCTTTCACGCCCCATTTTATAATATATAACTGCTCCCTTTTGCCTTTTCGTACCCATCATATACAATTCAGGCCCAACCTTTCTTTCAAACTACCTTAGTAATGAGAAAATGGGAAAAAAAAAGTTTTACAAATACTTACGTGTGTGTGTGCGTGCACGCACGCAAACAGTTGGACCTTAATGAGCATCTTATAATTAGTCTTTAATGTTTTCCTTATATTTCTTCTGGATCTCTTACACAGAATTTTCCACTGAGTTCTGGTCTTTTTGTTACAAATACCTGAAAGTCTTTCAGTTTGTCAAATATATATTTTTCCCCCAGGATTATTACCCAGGATTTGCTGGTTAAGTTATTCTTGGACACAACCCTAGGACACAACCTAGGCATTTCAATCAATCAGTTTCCATTTGTCATCATCACAGCTCTCCCAGAACTAGGCTCTGCAGTCACTCTGCTTCGGGAGTGGCATTCAAGGTGCTCTGGGCTCTGGCCAGTTCTTGCTACATACATCTACATTGATTAACCACTTACTATGTATAAGGCTAAGTGCTGAGGATACAAAGAAAGGCAAAAAAACACTGTCCACTCCATCAAGGAGCTCACATTCTAGAAAGGAGACAGGATGAAAAAAGTTGTGCATGTATACATGCATGTGCATGTATAGTATACAAATATGTATACTACACATGCATATATATACATATATATATGTATGTATGTATGAAAATAACCTCAGAGAGAAGGTCAGAGCAGTAAGAAGATGACTGGTGGAGGGAAGACCAGGAAAGGCCTCCTGCAGAAGGTGGTATCAAAGCTAACGCCTACAGGAAGCCAGAGAAGCCGACATGCAGAGTCTGAATGATGATCGAGTTGTGATGGTGAATAGTAATAGTTGTAACAACACGCAAAGCGCTCTGCTCCACCTGGAGCCGTAAAGGTAAAAGCAGGGCTCCCTGACCTCAAGGAGCTTCCAGACTACTGTCCACCAGAACGGTCTCTTTCCCAGCATTGAAGGGCATCCCCCTTCTTTGGCAGCCTGAGGCTCTTAATTCTCCCCACGCTCTTGGCCTCCGTTTGTTTCCTCCTAGTTCCTCGCAGGAGATGCTGCTGTCCTCAGCCCCTCCGGGTTATACCGACGTGCAGAACCTTGGCCGGCGCTCCTCTCCTCTCCAGCTGCCGCCTTTGCTGTCCCATCCCTTTGGCAGTCCTTAGCCCACTCTAGGTTCTTACTCTTCTTCCTTTTGTGGGAGCTGAGCCTTCACACAACGAACCTGAGTGAGGGATGGGAAACCTGGGCAGGTTTTCCCATGTCGGCTTCCCCCTTTCTGTTAGTGATACAGCAACTGGAGAAACACGAAAATCAAGGGCGGCTCTGAACTCACAAATAAACTCTGATCGCCGCTGTCTCTTAATCAGGCTGGCATTTCATTATATTAACCTAATTGTTCCGGGGGCAATTCCCACGCCTGCCTTTACTTTTACTGACTCTGGATCCCCATAGCTCTGCATGTTACTGCAGATGGGAGAGCAGTGCTTATTCTCCCTGATCATTAGAAAAGCATACACGGGGTCTCCAGGAGGCTCGGTGTGCTGCGGTAATTACCTTGTCTTTATCTTCTACTGCTTCCTTGATATGGAAACTCGCTCTGCTTTTGCAGATAGCAACCCCTTGATAGTTGAGAAGGGGAAGAGAAAGAAAGAGAGATAGAGAGAAAGACAGGGACAGAGACAGAGACAGAGATTGAGAAACACACGAACACACAAATAGAGAGAGAGAGAGAGAGAGAGAGAGAGAGAGAGAGAGAGAGAGAGAGAGAGAGAGAGAGAACACTTACTATGTCTCAGGAAATGTGCTAAGTGTTAAGGACACAAAAACAAGATGGTCTACTCTCTACAAGGTTACATTCTAAAGGGTGAAAACAACACAGAACACATAAAGAGAAGCTGGAAAGTTGTTGAGCAGGACAAGGCGACAGGACTTTTATGGTTGACAGCCAGGGAGTGAGCCAGCAGGGAAATCGCAGTGACTGAAACATTCAACATCCCATGGCCAATGTTGCTGAAAAAAATTTACAGTCCCACATATAAGATGGGGGAAGCATGGTGAGGTAGCAGGTTGGCTGAAAAGAATTGGGGTGGGGGGTGCCGCCTGGATTGCAAGGTCAATGTAAGTAAATAGTGCAATATGGCAGTTGAGAAAACAGATGTACTCTGAGGCTGAATTCATTTAGGCACCATGTCTGCCAATAAGAGGAAACTGTCCCACTGTGCTCTGCCCTAGTCAGACCACATTTAGAGACATCACGTTGTAGGAAGAATATTTGTGGCAGGAGCAGCATTTATTTTACTCAGCCTGGGCTGGTTTTCCTTTAAGTGGGAAGGAAGGCTGGCCTTTGTGCTTGGTTGGTCTAGGGCTTAACCTGGGGGCGACTTCTCTGTCTCCAGAGGCACACAAGACCCAGCCTGAGGACAGTGGGTACAGCAGAGCTTTGACTGATGCCATGGCCCCTTGCTAGATCTCTCTCTTTCTGACCCAGTGTTGGTCCCTCAGGCAAATACAGAGGTGGAAGGGAGCAACTGAGGCCACTGCAATGAGTAATTATGTTCTTTTACATCTTTATTGTAGGTAAAGTGATTTTTATTGAATTTCAGGGCCCAAAGAATATTTCTTCATATTCCAAACCAGACTCTGAATCACTGGATTGAAGAGAATGGGAGTGGAAATAAGAATTTATTAGACACTTACTATGTGCCTGGCACTGTGCTAAGGGCTTTAAAATTATGATGTCATTTGATCCTCACAGCCCTGGGAGAGAAGTGCTATTATCATTCCCATCTTTACATTTGCGGAAACTGAAGACCTTTCTCACTCAGAGATTACACAATTGTGTGAAGGTCTTGGATTATTTTAAACCTATTTTGATCTCTTTGTATAGTTGCCCCGGGCTTCCCTTTTCTCCCTCAAACCTTCCCTCAGTCTTGGATACTTCTGCTTCTCTTTCCTCTTGTCTGTTTCTGTGACTGACAATCACAAGAAAACAAACAGTGATTCCTGGCTCCTGCTCAGTTCCTAGGCACTGCAGAAAAGACCTCTCCTTGGGTATTTAATGCTGTGATTATATGTAACCTTATTGTGGCTTAGGGGTAGATAGCCTTTGTGCTCTCCACTGCCCCTTTGAAAGGGTACTTGGTGGTGATGGATGGTATTGTAATTCAGTTGTGATCCAGGGGTTGACAACTTTTGACTTTTATACTTTGTGACTGACCAAATGAATATACTTTGTTTATAATTGGAAACTAATCTCCAGTTGAATAGAGAGAAGATGTTGTGATTGACTAAATGAATGTACTGCCCAGGGGTGGAGCACTTGGACCTTAGTACTTTGTGATTGAACTGAGAACTTACTAAATGACTGAGTTACCCTGTATTTTGATTTTGATTTTCTGTGAATGTTTTGTCTCAATCTATCACTGAATAAATGGAGTTTTCTGTGCTCGTAATCTGAACCTGGAAGTTACTTGTGCTTGGTATTATAGGCACCTGGGTCTCTATGGCCTTTCTCTTTTTAAAAAAATTTCTTTGTATTTTATTTTTCCCCAATTACATGTGAAAACAATTTTCAACATTGATTTTCAAAATTGATTTCCAAATTCTCTCACTCCTCACTCCCCTCATTGAGAAGGAAAGCAATTTGATATAGGTTATACATATGTAGTCAGGCAAAATATATTTCCATATTACTCATGTTGTAACAGAAAACATAGGCCAAAATAAAAACCCAAGAAAAATGAAGAAAGTAAAGAGAGTTCACTTCAATCTGTATTCAGACTCCATCAGTTCTTTCTATGAGGATGGAGAGCAATTTTTATCCTAAGTCCTTCAAACTTAGATCATTGTATTGTTGAGAATAGCTAAGTTATTCACAATTGATCATCTTATGATACTGCTGTAACACTATACAATGTTCTCCTGGTACTACTCATTTCACTTTCCATTAGTTCATGTAAGTCTTTCCAGTCTTATGGCACATAAGTATTCCATCACAATTATATAACACAACTTGTTCAGCCATTCCCCAATTAAGGGGCTTCCCATCAATTTCCAATTCTTTGCCACAAGAAAAGAGCTGCTATCAATTTTTTTGTACATATAGTTCTTTTCCTTTTTTTAAATCTTTTTTGGGAAACAGACCTAATAGTGATATTGCTAGGTCAAAGGGTATAGCCCTTTGGGTATAGTTCCCAATCGCTCTATCAATGGTTGAATCAGTTCCCAACTCCACCATCAGGGCATTAGTGTGTCAATTTTCCCACACCCCCTGCCAACATTTGTCATTTTCCTTTTCTATTCTATTAACCAGTCTAATCAGTGTGAGGTAGTCCCCCAGAATTCTCCTAATTTGGACTTCTCTAATCAATAGTGATTTAAAGCATTTTTTCATATGGCTATAGATAACTTTGATTATTTCATCTGAAAACTGACTGTTCATATTTTTTGATCAGGTATCAATTGGGGATTGACCCTTACTTTTGTAAAGTTGAATCATTTCTCTATATATTTGAGAGACATGACCTTTATCAGAGAAACTTGCTTCAATATTTTTTCTATTATGATTGCTAACTGTATCTCTCTCCATCCTATTCCCCCCTTGTTTATTCTTTTCTCTCTTCTTTTACCCTGTCTTGCCTCAAAAGTGTTTTGCTTCTGACTGCCACCTCCTCCAATCCACCCTCCCTTCTATGTGTATCCCCTTTCTCATATCCCTTTGCTCTCCTACTTTCTGTAGAGTGAGATAGCCAACTGTCTGTGTATGTGATTTCCTCTTTGAGTCAATTCTAAGGAGAGTAAGGTTCAAGTGTTCCCCAACCTCTCCCATCTCCCCCTCTTCTGTAGAATCTCTTCTCCTGGCTCTTTTATGTCAGATAATTTATCCCATTCTACCTCTCCCTTTCCCTTTCTGCCAGTGCATTTCCCTTTCTTACTCCTTGTTTTTATTTTTTTTAGATATCATTTCATCATATTCAACTCACACCTGTGCCCTCTGTATACATAGACTCCTGCTAGCTACCCTAATAATGAGAAAGTTTTTATGAATTACAACTATCAATTTCCCATGTAAGAATGTAAACAATTTAATCTTCTTATCCCTTATGATGTACCTTTGCTGTTCACCTTTTCATGATTCTCATATTTGAAAGTCAAATTCCCTGTTCAGCTCTGGTATTTTAATCAGGATGCTTGAAAATTTTCTATTTCATTGAATGCCCACTTTCCCCCTTAAGGATTATACTCAGTTTTGCTGGGTAGGTGATTCTTGGTTATAATCTTCACCGCCTTGTCCTATGGAATATCATATTCTAAGTCCTTTGATCTGTTCATGTGGAAGCTGCTAAATCTTGTGTTATCCTGACTGTTTCTTTCCGGCTACTTGCAACATTTTCTCATTGACCTGGAAGCTCTGGAATTTGGCAATGATATTTCTGGGTATTTTCATTTTGTGAAATCCTTTCAGAAGGTGATTTGTGAATTCCTTCAATTTCTATTTTACCCTCTAGTTCTAGAATGTCAGGGCAGTTTTCTTTGATAATTTCTTAAAAGGTGGTGTCTAAGCTCTTTTTCTGATCATGGCTTTCAGATAGTCCAATAATTTTTAAATTATTTCTCCTAGGTCTATTTTCCAAGTCATCTGTTTTTTTCCAATGAAATATTTCACATTGTTTTCTACTTTTCATTCTTTTGGTTTTGTTTTTTAATGTCTCATAGCATTGTTAGTTTCTACTTGCTCAATTTTAAGGAATTACTTTCTTCAGGGAGTCAGTTTTACCTAATTTTTCATTTGTCCAACTCTACTTTTTAAGGAGTTCTTTTCTTTAGTGAATTTTGTGCTTCTTTTTCCATTTGGTCAATTCTACTTTTCAAGGCATTTTTCTCCTCATTGCATTTTTGTATTTCTTTTACCATTTGGCCTATTCTGTTTTTTTAAGGTGTTATTTTCTTTAGTATTTTTTGTATTTCCTTTACCAAGCTATTGACTCTTTTTTTTTATGATTTTCTTGTATCATTTCCATTTCTATTCCAATTTTTTCTCCATCTCTCTTATTTGCCTTTTTGAGCTCTTGCTTGGCCTGAAACCAATTCATATTTTTCTGTGAGGCTTTGCATGTAGGACTTTTTACTTTGTTGTCTTCTTCTAAGTTTGTTTTGATTTTTCTTGTCACCATAGTAACTTTCTACAGTTAGGTTTTTTTTCCTGTTGTTCGCTCCTTTTTCCAGACTATTTCCTGACCTTTATCTCTTTGCTTAAGTGGGGCTCTGCTTCCCTGGTGGAGTGCACACTGTCTCAAGCATGAGGGGTTTTGTGCAGCTGTTTTCAGAGATATTTCTAGGGACCTGTAAGTTTTCAGTTCTTCCAAGGTGATATGATCTAGGGAAAAGTATGTTTACTACTCTCCTGGCCTGTGCTCTGGTCTGTGAGTGACCACAAGCACATTTTCTGCCCTGGAACTGTGATGAGGGTCCCTACTCCACTGAAGCTGCAAGCTCTGGTGTGCTAGTGCTCCTCTTCACCCTGGAACTGACATTCAGGACTGTGAGCTGGACCTGAGTATGAGCAAAGCAACAGAATCCTGTCCACAGGATTTTTTTTGTCAGCAAAAGGACCCCTGCACTCTCCTTCTGACCAGTTGTCCTACTTCCTTATTGTCTATGGCCTGAGAGCTCTGGATACAGCTGATAGTGCTCTATTTGTCTTTTTCCATATGCCATTACTGACTGTCATATCCTTGTTCCACAGTTTCCAACTTTTGTGAATTTAAAATTAGAAGGGTCCCCACAGTTGAGGAAGCTGAGCACTAAAGAGGTGGTGTGGGTTGCCCAAGGTCACATGGGAGAGCAGAGAAGAGAGCAGAGCAGGGTCCTCTGGCCCCAAATCCAGGGCCCCTTCATTAAACTTCACTAGAGGTGGAAGGTCTGGGTTACTCTATGAGTGTAGAGGTTTTAGTAAAACCAAGTGGCTCCTTCTCCCCTTTGCATCATCCCCAACATGTTCCCTAAATGTGAATTTCCCTTAAAACTCTGTTTCAGGCCCTCTTCTCTTCTGGGGATCCTTAGCAACTGTGGGTTCAGCCACCACCTCTGTGCAGATGGCTTTCAGGTCTGTCTTCTAATCCTGGCCTTTGTCTTGTGCTTCTTTCAAGCAACCCCAACAGTCCTCTCCTAAATGAACTCCCTACTTCCATTCTTTCCCTTCCCCAGTCTATCCACACAACTGTCAAAGGGATTTTCCGTGAAACTAACCCTATTCTCAAGGAGTTTGTGATCTGTTGACATGTTGTATCCCTGAAGTAGAATGTAAGCTTCTCGAGGGCAAGACCTATTTTTTGTGTTCATCTTCTGTGTTTGCCAGTACCTAGCACATTTGGTTCCTGGCATATCGTAGGTGTTTAATAAATGCTTTAAGGATTAAGCCTTCGTTGGTCAAAAGGATTTAGGAGAATCTAAAAAACTCCAAGGGAATTTACTGTATTTATAACAACTCACATTTCTATAGTGTATTTAGGTTTATAGAGCACTTTCCTCCCCACAACTCTGGGAGGTCATTAGTGCTAGGATGATTATTCTGTTTTGTAGATGAGGAAACTGAGGCTCTCTGAGGGGAAGTGATACCCATGGTCCATGCTCTACTACAGCACTTCTTAAACTGTAGGTCATAACTCCCTATGTGTTCCCATAATAGTAAAAGGTTGATGAACACTCAATGACCAAAAATTAATTCAAAATCAAACACGTGATGAATCCAAGGTGTTTCTGCACGCACTTGCCCATGTTGCATTACACAACCTCACGGCAACCTTGGTCCTGAGCATACAGCATATGCACTTTGCTCTGCACGTGTTGCATTGTCACACAAAGCCAATGAACACGCCCGAAACACCTCAGTTCAGATTCAGGGCTATTGTATGTTATCCATGGCAGTGCTTTTATTGTATGTACAAAGTTTTCTGCTCTTACAGAAACATAATAGTTTAATTATGGAAAACAAAGCCTTTTTAAAAATTTTATTTTTTTTTTTGCCTCTTGGAGGAGGGAAAGCAAGGCAATTGGGGTTAAGTAACTTGCCAAAGGTCACAGGGCTAGTAAGTGTTAACTCTCTGAGGCAGGCCAGATTTGAGCTCAGGTCCTCCTGACTCCAGGGCCAGTGCTCTATTCACTGCACCACCTAGCCACCCCAAAACAAAGACTTTTTAGTATTTTCCTACCACCATCCCTCATCATGTAAGTATCAAATGAGTATATTTTTGGATTGTATTGTGTTAGAAGGTTTGATTTTTAAGATTGCTGCTATCTCTTTCTTTTACACAAACATAAGTGTTTAATTATAGCAAGTAAAGATAAAAGTCCTTTATTTCTCCACCATCACCACTGTATGTGTATCTAAGTGTGAATATCACTTTTTAAAATTAAGCACAAATGTAATTCCATACACTAAAGATAGTATTTATTTGAAAAATTATTAGCAATATTTATTTATATATAAGGACAAAAATTTTTTCTTTTATAGGTAAGTGGCTAAATTTAGACAGAAGAGGTAAAAATACCAATGACCATATGGCAGAGTCTTCACTACCAGGTTGTAGAACACCTAAATTGACAAGAAAAAGAAAATACGTTGAATCATTTTTGTAATATGGATTTACTTATAATGATGATGATGTGGAAAAACCTCTTTGCTTAATTTGTAATGAAGTTTTGATTTCAGAATGCATGAAACCAGTCAAACCAAAATGACATCTTAATACCAAGTGTGTAGTGTAATTCAATAAACCAAAGGAACATTTTGAATGACTTTTATTTAAATAAAAAAAAACCAATGTTTTGAGAAATTTGCTACCATCAACAAAAAATATTTACTTGAATCTTATTTATTTGCAAAAACTAAAAAGCCCTATGCTATGAGAGAAGATCTCATGTTACCTGCTACGATTAAAATGTCAGAAATAGTTCATGGCGGGGGGGGGGGGAAGTATGGGTGTGAAATTTATAAAATTCCTTTATCATATAATACTATTTACAAATGAATTTCTGAAATTAGTGATGACCAATTCCAACAGCTTATTACTAAGCTTAAGGGCAGTCCAAAGTTTGCAATTCAGTTAGATGAAACAACTGATATTTCTAACATGGCACAGTTATTACTTTATATAAGATGTGTTTATGAAGGAAGTATACATTAGGAATTATTGTTTTGTCCCCCTTTGGAAGGGTATACAAGAGGGAAAGACGTATATCTTAAAATCAATGGATTTTTTCACAAATGAAGGCTTATAGTGGAAAAATTGCTTTGGAGTCTATGCAGGCATTGCTGGAGCAAAGATGGACAAGCATGTTGGATTTGTAGCAAAAATTAAAGCTGGTGGCAATGAACATATTTTTTTCACTTTTATTCACTGCATGATCCATTGTAGACACTTGTAGCCAAAAAATATCACCAGCGCTGACTGTTGTGTTTTGAGATATTACCAAAATCATTAAACTTCATTAAAAGCCGTGCCTTTGGGGCAGCTATGTGGCAGAGTGAATAGAGCACCTGAGTTAAAATCCAACCTCAGACACTTAACACTTACTAGCTGTGTGACCTTGGGCAAGTCACTTAATCCCAATTGCCCTGCCTTCCCCCTCCAAAAAAGACCAAAAAAAAAAAAAAGCCATGCTCTTAACAGTCATTTGTTTTCAAACCTTTGGAAAGACATGAACTCTAATTACAAAAGCTTATTACTACATGCAGAGGTGAGGTGGCTTTCAAGAGGAAGAGATTTAAGCAGATTATTGAAATTGAAATATGAAGTTATAATTTTGATTGAGCAGAAATCTGATTTTGTTAATTTATTACTTAATGACTTATGGCTTTCAAAACTGTGTTGTCAGATATTTTTGAAAAAAATGATTTAAACATGTCACTTCAAGGAAAAAAATTGTAACATTTATTTTAAAATATAAAATTCAAAGTTTACTAAAAAAGTTACCATATGGAAGAATGGAGTGGGGAATGGTTCTTCAGAAATGTTTGCAGCTACAGATGATTTTATAATTGAAAATAACCTTTCCAAAGATTTACTTGTAAGAGCTATAATTGATAGTCTGATGTGCCTGGAGACACAGTTTCAGAAATACTTCCTTTCAAATTTTGATTCTAAAAAACTAAGTTGGGTTCATAAACCATACTCAATTGAAATAAAAAAAAGTCATCTGTCATTAAAAGTTCAAGAAGAATTTGCCAAGTTATCAAGCAACATAGGTTTAAAACTTGAGTTTCCTAAAAAAATCATTAAATGAATTTTGGCTTGGGATTAAGACAGAATTTCCAACAATTTCTGAAATGGCCCTAAACATACTTCTTCCATTTTGTACTATATATTTATGTGAAGTGTCATGATCAACATTGACGATTCTAAAATAAATATAGTGATCAACTTTAAAAAACTCTCTATGTCCTGCAATATCAAATATTCCACCAGAATTTAATTCTTTGTATAAAAATAAACAAGTACGGGGGCGGAGCCAAGATGGCGGAGTAGAAACAGCTCATCCAAGCCTCTCTGCCCCCAGATTCTCCACAAACTATGTAAAAAAGGACTCTGAAAAACTTCTGGAGCCCCAGCACCCACAGAACGACACAGAGAAGCTAACCTCCCGCTGAGGACAGCCCAGCACCCTGCAGGAAGGACCAGCGCAGTGGTCTGGGAGCCGGCACCCAAGCCCAGAGCGCAGAGCGCAGGAGCTGAGCCGAGCCGAGCCCAGGTCCACGTGAGCCGAGGTTTTAGCCCCAGGGCGGCAGGGCCAGCAGCCGGCTGGAGGAACCCCAGAACACCAGGAACTGTGGAGACTCCAGAATTATCAACATAGACTTGCCTAGGACAAAGTAAGAGGTTAGTGTCCTATGGACTTTGGGACCTGTATTTGGGGAATGCGTCAGCTCCCTCCCCTGGGGGCTAGAAGCCGCTGAGGAGACACGCCACTGTGTAGTTTTCAGAGGCATTTCCGGCTCCCAGCCTACAAATCGTGGGGAGATCCAGCGATCAGTCTTGGGGGGTAATCGCTCTTGCTTTAACCTCCCTGCATCTGGATTGTGATCTAGGGTGGAAGTTGTGGGTGGGTTTACAGCTTGCCAGAAACGGAAGTTGCCCCCCACACGTTCGGGACGAAAATTCCTCTATCTGGCCTTAAAGCCATAGTGTGGCAACAAGCCCAAAAGTCAAGCAATTAAGTGGCAACATGCCAAGGCAAAGGAAACAGAAAAATGCAACCCTAGACTCCTATTTTGGGGGCATAGAGCAGGAAAAGGACTGTGAGGTCAGAAGTCCTGCTCCAAAAGCCCCAGGGGAAAACATGAGCGGGTTGCAGGCCATAGAGGACCTTAAGAAGGACTTTAAAAATCAAATAAGAGAAGTGGAGGAAAAATTAGAAAGAGAAATGAGAAGGATGCAGGAAAAGTATGAAATGAGGGTCAACAGCCTGACTGAGGAAAACAACACCTTAAAAAATAGACTAGCTCAAATGGCAAAGGAGGCCCAAAAGGGCAATGAGGAGAAGAATGCCTTAAAAAGTCGAATTTGCCAGATGGAAAAAGAATCTCAAAAGTTCACTGAGGAGATTCATTCCTTCAGAGTTAGACTGGAGCAAATGGAAGCTAATGACTTTATGAGAAATCAAGATGCTGTTAAGCAGATCCAAACAAACGAAAGATTAGAAGGCAATGTGAAATATCTCATGGGAAAAACCACTGACCTGGAAAATGATCCAGGAGAGACAATTTAAAAATTATTGGACTACCTGAAAGCCATGATCAAAGAAAGAACCTAGAAATCACCCTTCAAGAAATTCTCAAGGAAAACTGCCCTGATGTTTTAGATCCAGAGGGCAAAATAGAGGTTGAAAGAATCCACCGATCACCTCCTGAAAAAGATCCCAAAAAGAAAACTCCCAGGAATATTATAGCCAGGTTCCAGAATCCCCAGATCAAGGAGAAAATACTACAAGCAGCCAGGAAGAAACAATTTCAATATTGTGGAAACACAATCAGAATAGCCCAGGACCTGGCAGCTTCTACACTGAGGGATCGAAGGGCATGGAATATGATATTCCAGAGGGCAAAAGAACTGGGAATGAACCCAAGGGTCACCTACCCAGCAAAACTGAGTATTTTGTTTCAGGGGAAAATATGGTCATTCAGTGGAATAGAGGACTTTCAAGCATTCTTGAGGAAAAAACCAGAATTGAATAGAAAATTTGACATCCAGACTCAAGAAAAGAGATGCCTGAGAAGGTAATGGGAAAAGAAATCAAAAGGAACTTATCAAAGTTGAACTATTTACATTCCTATATGGAAAAGCAATATCTGTGACTGATGATATCTTTCTCACTATGAAAATAATGGAAGAAGGGGTGTGGTCATATGAATACATATGTGAATGTGTGTGTATATGGTTACAGTTATATATGGATAGAGGGCATAGGTTGATTTTGTTGGGAAGGGAGAGTACTCAAGGGATGAAATTATGAGGTGAGAGAGGAAAGTGGCAAGAGGAGATGGGGAGAGACATGGTAGGGTAAACTATCTCATGTAGGGGAAGTGGTTGCAAAGGAGGGGGAGAATAAGGAAGGCTAAAAAGGCAAAACCACATTCACATTGAATTTGGTTCAGGGAGAAAATGACATACATACTAAATGGGATATCTCAACCTGCAGCAGGATAGGGGGAAGGGGGATGAGAGGAGGGATGATGGATGGGAGGGCATCCTTGGGGTGAGGGGAGGTTGGAAGTACCCACTATAGAAGAGGGACAGGATCATGTAGGGAATGGACCAGGTGGGGGGTGGGATGAGTGGGAGGGAATTATAAGCAGCCTTGTACAATATATCTACCATGATAATGTTTTGCATAGCTAGACATGTACAACATATACTGAATTACTTATATCCCAAGAAGGAATGGGTGACAAGGGAGGAAGGAAATGGATCTGAAATTCAGGGTAATATTAAATGTTTCAAATATATATATAAATACTATTATAATAATACTCTTTGCCTATAATTGGGAGATAAGATGTGCAGGCATTGGGACACAAAGATTCATCTTCCTCTAATGGAAAAGTCGATGGGGGTATGGGAGAAGGTATGGGAGAGAGCAGATTGGAGGAACCGATATCTTGTGGGACTGCTATTCTGGGAGGTTGGGTAGGGGAATAATGGGGGGAAAATGATTGTAACTCAAAACCTGGCGGAAATGAATGATGTAAAACAGAAGTTAATAAAGTATTTGTTTAAAAAAAAAATAAACAAGTACATCCATCTCATTAGTATGCAAATTTGCTTTTGTCTTTAATAAATGGTAAAATTATGTGTATACCAAAGAATTGTTTTAAAATAATTTTTTTATGATTTGTAATCAGTATATGTTTGATTTGTATACCTATTTTATACCTATATACCCAGGATTGGATAAAAATTTCTTGGGTGAAAAGGAGTGACCATGGACCAGTCACAACTTCTTGGAGCCCTTTTTTCTCTTCTGAAATATGGAGCAAAAATGCCTGCCTCATAGAGTCACTGTTAGACCCAAAGAGATCATGGAGATGAAGAGCTTTGCAAACTGCAAAGCACCTTGTAAAAGCTAAGAGCTAAGATAATACAAGACAAAACGTTCGTGACAATTCAGGACAGGAGGTATGCCAGAAGAGAGATGTCACAAGTCTATTATAAAGGAAAATGTGACTGGTGAGAGGCAGCAAAGAAACTGAGGCCGGGATGAGTTTACAGTTCTATGTAGTATCATTCTTTATTTGTGTGCCTAGATTTGTGTTTCTGTGCATTGGAATGTTTGTTGTGATTGATTGCTGCTAGCAATGGTTAATAGTAACACATTGAGCTTATAATTAAGGGTCATGGTTTATACCAGTGGGTATGATCATTATTGCTAGGCTTATACGCCTATAGTTAGCCTTTAATGGATAGCTAGGAACAGAGTACCATAAACATGAAACCAAGAATTTTTTTGAAGATTATGGCTAAAAAAATTACTGCGAAAGAATCATGGTGATAGATAGACCTATTCTACCCACTGGGCCAGACATTGCGCTCACCCATTTATTAAGCACCTGCCATGGGAGGGAGTTCTGTGCTGAGGAAGAGAGGCGGAAACGCAAGGTCAAGAGGAGACAGAGTCCCTGCGCTCCTAGAGCTCATGGTCGACTCCAGCCTTCAGGCTCAAACACAAATGACTGTGATATTTCAGACCTAGCCCTCGATCTACTACAGATGGCTGAGAACACCTTGCGGGCGGGGAGGGGGCTCTTGCCATAGTAATTTCTATGGCCCCTTTTGTACCTATGCAGACGTTCCCTTAGGAACATTAGAATTTGGCTCATGATTCCCACAAACCAGGAGCCTTACCTCTCCTGTAAGCAGCCAGGCTAAGAGGCCAGCGTCAGGACCAGATACAAGCAGAACAGTACCACTGCAGTCAAGAGAATCCTCTTCTTTTCTAGAGTCAAGCAGCCCCACCCCCTCCAAATGTGCCTGCCAGGAGCAGCACAAAACAGGATTCTCAGCCTCTCGGTGCAGCCCCAGATCGCCTTGTTCCCGCTGTACATCACACTGCTTGAGGTCCACCCAAATGCCCAGACCTCTCTGAAACCTTTCTATTTCTGGCTATAGCCCTAGCTAGTCTCCTATCACCATACTGTGAAGAGCCCCACACGCTTGTAGGATAAGGACTCCAGCATAGGATGCGGACGACAGCTCTCCAAGCATCGGCGGCATTCTCACTTGAAAGCCCGTGGGGCTCACTCTGGAACCACACCTGCTTCTCTTTGTTTGGCTTCATAGGACCCCAAAGGCACACAAGGAAAAGCATATCACTTATTGGGGAAATAATAGAGAGGAAAAGAGCATTAGAATGTTAACAAGTGCATAATCGTTGACTGGAGATCCAGCCTAACGCTCTAGCATCCTGGTTATTACGATTGCATCTGCCATCACGGGCGGATGGAGCCAAGGAGCAGGGCCAGCTTTCCACCGCCATGTGAAGCAATCATTTCCGTTCCCCTCTCTTCTGGTGGATGCTTTATTTTATGACATTGCTGTTGGGGGTGTCTCTCCATAAAGCCCTACGGAGCCCCATTATTTACATGCTGGAAACGGAATGCAAGGTCTCAGAACGAACCACGAAAATCGTGTTTTGCAGACATTCGGGTTTGTGCCTTAGAGCTGGCCTGGAGTTGTTCTGGTTCCTTCTTCTTGAGTTCAAGTGCAGCAGAAAATGTCAAGAAAAGCCATACTACAGGAGAAGAGGCAGTAGGGGGTGGAGGGGTGGGAAATGGGGGATGTTGTTTTGAGACCAGCAAGTAAAGTTCAGCAATCACCCACGGCCTCAGGAGTTAGAACAGGAAGGGGCCTCAGAATTTACCTGCACAGACACGGACACCCTCGACCCCCAACACACACACGGGGACACACGTAAAGACACACACAGATACACATATGGACACCGGGACACATGCACGAGAACACACACAAATACACACATGGGGACACACACACAGACAAGTACACACATAAACACGCAGGAACACACACGGACATGGGGACCCCCCCACACACACACACAAGCACCATCCCCAGCCTCTCCATGAACCTCAATTTCACCACTTAATGCTCTCCCGGCCGGGTTCAGGGACTTCAAAGTTCTCACTGCTCTCCGACGGGCTCTCGGAATACCTTTATTATTTTCTCTGGCCCTTTACAATCCAGTTGTTCTTTTTGGGCCGGCAGCAAATAAAATATTTCTCTAACAAGTTGCCACCAGGAGACAGGTCGGAGTCCCATAATGACCGGCCATTGCTCTCTTACAAGGCTAGGCCCAATCACCTCTTTCAAAGCTTCAATCCTCCTCCACCAAGAGCCTGGGGCCTCCCTTGTCTCTTACTCTCTAGGACACCATCGCCTTTAGGAAGAGCCCTTTCCAGAGGGTCCTTTTTCACTGGTCCCTCCACATCCTAACTCTCTTCTAAAAGGGAAAAAGCCTTTCAGTGAGATTCGAGTGGTGGGATCATGGACCTAGGTCTGGAAGCCTGTCCAATCCTTCATTTTACAGCTGGGGAAACTGAGGCCTAGAGAAAGGAGGTGATGCCACAATCATAGCAAATTCATAAATCTGGAGATGGAAGGGTGCTCAGAGGCCTTAGACCCAACTCCTAATGCTACAGAGGAAGAGACCCAGGCCCTAGGGACTCCACCAGGCTGAAACCATCAGCTGGGATTTGAAGTCAAGTCCTCTGCCCACCCAACAGGATCAACTCATTGGATCGTTAGAATCTAAATAATTGATTTAGAAGGGGAAAAGAGCGACCTCAGAGGTCAAGTCCAACTCCCTCTTTTTATGGGTTAGGAAGGTCACACTCTAGAGCTGGAAGAAGCATCAGAAACCATCAAGACACCCCCCCCCCCATTTTAAAGATAAGGGAGCTGGAGTCTAGAAGGGAAGGAAGGATGTTTGACTTGCCCAGGAGAGCAGGGGTTTGAACTTTTACCCCATAGTCTAGAGCACTGGTCATGCAGCCAGTCTGTATCAGAAGCAGGAGTCACCCTCAAGTCATCCTTCAAGGCTGGCTTTCTATCCAGCACACCATCTATCACAGGCAGCTGTGCCCCTAGCCATGCCCTCCTCGGCTGCTTCCCTGGGGCTGGCAGCTGAGCCTGGGTTTCTGAAAGGTGTGCTGTGCCAGCAACATCTGAACTCTGGAAGATCTGGCCATGCTGGACAGTTGAGGAAGGGAGGACCCAGTAATGAGTTGTTAAAGGACCAGCTGAGATAAAGTCAGAGAGATACTTCAACCACAGAAAAGCCCGCTAAGTGATGACTTTCTGTTTGGTTGTAGCATCATGAGGAACTGTCTATTATGGCACCATGAGGTCACTGTCTGCCTTGATGGGGAAACACCAACATGGCCAGATGCATGGATTCACGACATATTTAAGCATGATGAGCAGTCTTCTCAGGGTGCTTTTTTTGGATGTTCTGTGGTCTGGTTCCTACTTTAGTGATCAAACAGAAAGCCCCTTCTTTATTTCTTTGTGAGAGCTTTGCCATCTTGATTGTTAGGTCTTTAGCTTGGTATCCCTTTACCTTACAGAGGGGTTTGTTTCAGAAAGGAGAAGTAATTAGATGTGACTTTCATGCAGAGAAGTTGTACAGCTTGGGAGGTCTGAGATGCCACGTGCCATAGGAGAAGCTTCTAGAGTCAGAGGATCTGCATTCAAATCCCACCCCTGAATGTTCTTGCCTGTGTAACCCATTTCCTGAGGAGGCTGGATGAGATGTGGTTCCCATGAACTCATTGGCTCTGTCATTCCTGGGTCTCTTTCCTCATGGACCTCTATTTACTATTTCGTTGTGTGGATTTCAAGAGGAAAGTCACATGTATCAGGATACGTTCCATTTTGGGAAGAGAGAGCTTAAATAATCACTACACATTTATCATTTATTACATTTGTGTTCCAAGTACTGTACCAAGTAGGGGGAACACTAAAAGAGGCAAAAGACAGTCCCTGCCCTCAAGGAGCTCACAGTCTAATTGCAAGAGACAATGTGCAAACAAATATAGACAAAGCATGCTGTCTACAGGATAAATAAGAAATAATGAACAGAAAGAAGGTCCTGGAATTTAGAATTAAGTTATGATGAATTAGAACTAAGAATTAGATTTAAGAATTTGTCAGGGACGAATCTGTGTCAGCTTCCCATTCTGTAAGGCACGAGAGAGGATCTGGACCCCTGACCCCTAGGAGGGAGGCAGTACAAATATACTGTCCATTTCACAGATGGGGGTGGTGAGCCTCAGAGACGTTAAGAACTTGCTGAAGGTCACACAGATTCTCTGAGTGCCTGTAGAATCATAGGGCTTAGAATAAGGCAGAGCCATGATGGAAACACTGGGCTTTGACTCCCAGACACTTCCTTTCTCACTCTATCCCACCTGCCTCACCAGCCTGTCCTCCTGTGGAAGTTTAGGACACTTTTCCCAAAGGAAAATACAGCAGGATGTGACTGACCAGGACTGCTAGGAGGACAGTATGGGGAAGCATCCATCTTGTAGTGCCAGAAGGGAAGAGAGAGTCCAGAGCTGCATTCCACTGAAACCACACCCTCTTTCTCAGTCACGACCCCTCACAGTGGTCAGGTTGATGAAAAAGTCCCCCGTTCATTTTGCAAAAAGGCAGTAACATTTCCACTCAGAGTTTGTCATCAGAAATAGAAAACACAGGAGGAAAATCCAATTGTCTCCCACGGATGGGGCTAAAATGATCACAAACACAGATCCTTCATTCCAGAGAGCAGAAATAATAAACAGTTGCTGAGATTGCACAGTGACAGAGATTTCATTCTCTAATTGTCAAAAAGCATTAACCATCAAGTATTTATTCCATAGCAGAGGAAGAACAAACAGACTTCAGCGGCTTCCCTCGCCAGAGGTTGGCCTTCATTGTCATGCATAGATTGCAACAGGGGTTAGGGAGGGAGATCTGTTTGCATTTATTAATCAGAGAGAGTCAAAGGCACACAAAGATATCATCAAGGCTCCCTTGTGCTGGAGGAGACTGACAAGGGAAATTCCTGGTGAAGTGTTTGCAGAGTGTTTGCAATCTGTTCAAAGCCCCCTTTCTCTTTGCAGGTGCAAACCTTTCTATCTGTTACATCAAAGAAACAATAGAAAATTAACCATCATAAACAGAGCAGGACAGGTTTTAATCTCCCATTTTTCAAAGACAATAGCAGAGGTATAATTAATTTCAAAGCAATATTTGTTGTTCTTTCATTTTCTATTTGTGCCTATTAGTGTTTCCTTAGTTGAGTTGGAAACTTGGACCTTCCCCTGCCTGAGACTTTGGCCCATTTTTGTTTTTGTAAAAAATTAGAACTTCTCCTGAAATGTCTTTTGAATAGACAAATATCTTGTTAGCACATGTGCTTGGTAGAATAAAGTCGAGTTGTTGAGGTGATATTGGAACTGAAATGGGCAGAAAAGCAGCTTGAGGAAGCAAAACCCTTTCTGTGTTGGTAAGAGCTTAGGGATGCAGGAAAGGAGGGTGAGGGGAGACAGATGCCAGAGATTTACCAGCCTGTTTTCTGAAGGGAGGAAAGTTTGGACCACTGCCAAAGTGCCCTTTGAATCTCCAGCAATGTTGCCCTCAATACTTTGAGGAGCTTTCAGCCCATCTCTTCAAAGATCACAGATCTGAATCTGGTAGGGACCTCAGGAGTGACCTACTCCAATCCCCCCATTTTACAGCTAAGGAAACTGAGGTCCAGAAAGGTTAAGTGACTTGCCTACTGCCCCACAGAATTACGTAGCAGAGGGGCACCCAGGGCTACTGAATTTGGAATCAAAGGAAATGAGTTCACAAGCCAGCTCTGCTGCTCACCGACTCACTTAACCTCTCTGTCTCTGTACTTTCATCAGACTAAATGACCTCAGAGGGCCCTTCCAGCTCTGGATCTATGAGCCTATGATTTGAACTCAGGTCCTCTGCCCCCAAATGCAGCCTTCTTCCTACTGTACCATTTTGCCATTGTGGTCTAGTCACTCCCCAAGTGACTGAATGAAACTTCACAGAACAAATCCCCTTAATAAAAGGATTTCTTCCATAAAACTTGGACTCATTCAAAACACTGAAGGTCCCCCACCCCTAGCCTAGTGACTGCCCAGTTCCAGAGAATAAATGAAGCTGCAATCAACATGCTCTGATCTGTTTGGTCAGGGAGTGGCAAAGGGTCTTCTGCCAGGGTCTGGCTTTGGAATGACTTCCAGGAGACTCAGAGTGTTAGAGCAGCTTTTGGTGTTCTGGTGGTATTTCTCACAGAGATGTTCTAATGTCTTCAAACCCCAGCTATGTTAATTCAATCCATCCTGAACAGGAAAATGGAGTATTCTGGAGCCATTCTGCCAGGTCCTTCCCATCAGCTGCAATGCATCCTCTCCTTGACTGATTCCCAGTGATTGATTCTGGAGCAGGGCATATTTTCTAGTGGAAACCGGAGTGAGAGCCTGTCTGCAACTCTCCTACCTTCCTCACCTCTCATATCCAGTTCATTTCTGATCAGTTCCCTTCCCTCTTCTCTCTTTATACCCCTATCAGAAGGATCTTTCTCATACACTCTTGTGACCAGGTCATTTCCCTCTTAATGCTGGTGTATGGCCACTGCCCAAGCTATAGCTTCTTAGACAAGCCCTCATATCAGAGGAGAGTCTGATAAGACCAGACCTTATTCCCCTGATCTCACCCTACATCCTACTGTTTCCTCTAGAGCATGGTCACACAGGGTCACACACTCTTTATTCTCTGAACACATCTTTTGCCCTCCCATTTCTGTGATTCTGAGTCCTTTGCTCTGTCTGGAAGGTCCTCTGTCTTGGCCTGTTGAATCCCAACCCATCCTTCAATGTCTAGTTCGGGGCAACCTCTCCTGATCCTCAGCCTGAGAAGCCCACAGGAGGCATTAGATTAATGCTTATTTCTTTTCCTTTGTCCCAAAGTCAGTAACAACCCTAGGCTGCATTTTGTTTTGTCCTGGACTCGTGCTTTAATCATGCAACCTTACATGTTATAGCTATCTGCATTGGGCTCTTAGCGCCTTTCTAGAATGCAGCCTAATACCTCTTCTCTCCTACATTTTCTTTCAAAGCCTCCCAAATGCTGAGGCAGTTCTGGCAATGTGTACATCAACCTCATTACCAGTGGGTCCATCCCTGGAAAGGATACTGCCAAAGTAAGTGAACTCATCTGCAGTATTCAAAACTTCTGCATTTGCTGTAACTGATGGTTCCACATATGGATGGTGCGCTGGTGACTGATGGAGCACCTATGTTTTCTTGTTAGGCCAGAATTAGCACAAGTAGCCCAGAATCGAGCCATACTTTGTTGCATCTCAGTCTCAGAGGCTGCATTGACTACACAAACATCTGGGAACAAAAATCACGCACCAACTGTCCTTCCACTTTAGTCTTGGCTTGTAGCCTTTTCAAGTTAAGTAATTCACCATCGATATGGGAGCTGGCCTTGATCCCTTGTTCATGCTCACTGATGGTTTCTGACAACCTAGCTGGAAACATCATGCCAAAAAGCATGGGAACAAGCACAGCATCCTGTTTTACCCCACTGGTGACTGGGGAAGCAGGAGAGCATCACCCATCTTCCAGAACCCAGCATACGAAACTAATTGAACTTCATGGGGCAACCAAACTTTGCCATAATTTCCATAAACCCTCATGACTGACAGTATCAAAGGCTGTGGCCAGATCAATGAACATTGTACACAAACCTCTGGTCTGCTCCTGGCATTTCTCCTGGAGTTGTTGGGCAGCAAACCCCATACTGACCATTCCTCAGCACTTTCTGAAGCTGCACTGACTCTTAGGTAGCTGATCATCTGCCATGTGAAGAATCAGCCTACTAAGGAGGACTGGCAACAATCATGCCAGCAATGACTAAGAGAGAGCCCCTTCGGTGATTGTCACAGGACAATCTATTTCCTTTATCTTTATAGAGATGCACAATGGAGGCATCCTTGAACTCCCGGGGGATAACCTTCTCTTTCCATAACCTGGAAAATTTCTGTCAGCTTTCGTATGAGCAATGGACCCTCTGCCTTGTGAATCTCAGCTGGAATCAGATCAGCACCAGGTTCTTTGCCACACAAGAGTAGCCCAATTAAATCGAAAACCTCTTTTTCAGTCAGAAGTTCAGCTAGAGAGGGAGTGCCTTCAGCCTGAGGTATACAGTCAATGATTTCCACGTTGATTGATGATGACCTGTTGAGAACACTAAGGAAGCCCATCTCTCCAGGATCATGTCCTTATTGCTAATCACTGTGGCTCCATCAGCACTGAGTAGTTGAGATGCACCAGAAGTCTTTGGCCCATAATGAGCCTTCAAGGCATCATAAAAGAACTTTGGGTGGCTCCTATCAGCATAAAATTGAATTTCATCTGCCTTTTAAAAATACATTTATTTATTTAGTTTTTAGTTTGCAACATTCATTTTTACAAGTCATCTGCCTTTTTTTACTGACTCCTGCATCTCTCTAAATTTTGTTTGCAATTTCCCCTTTTTTTTAATCTTAATATTTTATTTTTGCCAATTACATGTAAAAACAATTTTGATTTTTTTTCAAATTTTGAGTTTCAAACTCTCTCCCTCCCTCCCACCCCCACCTCTATTGAGAAAGCAGGCGATTTGACATAGGTCACGTGTGGTCATGCAAAACACATTTCCATGTAAATCATTCTATGAGAGAAAACACAGACAAAAATAACCACAAGAAAAATAAAGTAAAGAAAAATATCTTTGATCTGCATTCAGGCTCAACTTTCTCTGGAGATGAATAGCACCTTTCATCATAAGTCCTACAGAACTGTCTTGGATCATTGTATTGCTGAGAAGAGCTAAGTTTTTCATCGTAGATCATCATTCAATATTGCTATTACTGTGTACAATCTTCTCCTGGTTCTGCTCACTTCACTCCACATAAGTTCTTGTGAGTCTTTCCAGGTTTTCTGAGAGCATCCTGCTAATCATTTCTCATAGCACAATATTATACAACAATTTGTTCAGCCATTCCCTAATTAGTGGGCAGCCCCTCAATTTCTAATTCTTTGCCACAAGAAAAACTGCTATAAATATTTGTACACACATATGTCCTTTTCCTTTGTTTTTTATCTCTTTGGGATACAGACCTAGTAGTGGTATTGCTTAGTCAAAGGATATGCATAGTTTTATAGCCTTTTGGGCACAGTTCCAAATTGCTCTCAAAATGGTTGAATCAGTGTATGACTTCGCCAATAGTACAGTAGTGTTTTAATTTTCAAATTCTGAGTTCCAAATGCTCTCCCTTCCATTTTCCTGCAAGTGGCAATTCCATTGTCAGGAGCCTGTGGTTCACCCCTTTTGGTAGGCATATAGACTGCCAAACTTCCACCACCTTCATGGCGCTCCCGTCACTGTGGCCATTCCAGAAAAGTGTGCATCCAGCTCTGACTTTTGTACACTGACTTTGCTGGCCAGTCTTGTTTCTCTCAGGGATACTATTTGGATGTGATTGCTGAGTTCTCTTACGACAAGAGCTGCTCATCCTTTAGATCTACTGAGTTTTGTGTTGTCCTTAAGTATGTGCATATTCTGTTCTTCGTTCTCAAAGGGGACGGTGACATCAGGAAGGTTATGTTATGACTTGCAAGTAATTTGGATTTAAGTGAGAGAAGGCTCTGCAAAGTCACCAGCCTTCCTCTCTCCTCCAGAGCCACACACATTCCATGTACTGATAGGGAGTGGAATCATCTTTGTCAAAGTTTGGGGGCATTTTCTAGTGTTTTGACCACGGGGCGGGGGGGGGGGGATCCCTATCTGCTGCAGTAAGTAGGTCAGAGTTAGATGAAGCAGACAGATTTTAGGACACCTTTCTCACACCAGGAGGTGAGCAGTGTGATTAAAAGGCTGCTCAGACACCTGGGGAAGCTGCCCAATCCCACTGCTGCTTTGGTCCAGTAAGAAGATAACCCTAGGCCTGGGCCACCTGTGTGCAGGGTTGTGACTACAGCTCCCAGGACATCCACACCTGCCACTTCATCACTTGCCCATTGCAACTTTGGCTTTTAGATAGGTAAACACGGTATGGGTGATGTCTTTTGACTCATGCAAAAGTTGGATTTAAGTGAGGTAGAGTTGCGGGAAGTCTCAGACTCACTTTCTCTTCCAGAGTCATTGAAGTCCAGTGTCAGGACAGAGTCAAAAGGACCGGTAATGGCTCAAGATGCAGGGGATGACCTTGGCATTTTCAATGTCTAACCAAGCTCTGAGCGCCCCTCATGTGGCTTCAGCACCTTCATGGCTTTGGGAACAAATTGTTCTCATCTACCCATTCCACCAGGGGAAGTCTTCACATGCTTTGGGCAGACACCCCCCTAACCCACCAAAGGCTCTGAAACCTCTTGATTACCTTCAACGTGGTTTAGCTCATCTACCAAAATGGTTTAGCTAGAGTGGCCACTGCATGTGCAACAGCTTCTTGGAGTCACAGGTGAGAACTGAGAGGCAGATGGACACCAAAGGTTTATTCACTGATTGAATGATTGATTAAAAATGTCTCCTTAATCAATCAGCATTTATTAAGCTTTTACTATGTGTCTGGCACTGTGCTAAGCACTGAGGATACAAAAACAGGCCAAGGACAGTCCCTGCCCTCAAGGAGCTTACACTTGAATGGGAGAGACCACATGCAGACAAATATATATAAAGTGAGTTCTATACAGGATAAATAGAAAGCACCTAACAGAAGGAAGGGGATGGAATCAAGAGGGACTGGAGAAGACTCCCTGTAAAAGATAGAATTTAGTTGGGACTCAAAGGAAGCCAGGGAGGTCAGTAATTGGAGCAGAGGAGGGAGAACATCCCAGGCATGAGCCAGAGAAAATGCCCAGAGCAGAAGATGGAGGGGCTTGTTCAAGGGACAGCCAGGAGGTCAGTGTCCGGACTGAAGTGGTGGAGAGCAAGGTGTATAGAAACTGGAAAGGGAGGAGGCTTTCAGTGTCAAACAGAACATCATGTATTTGCTCCTGGAGGTGATGGCTCCTGGCCACTGAAGTTTATTGAGTAGGAAGTCAACTTGATCACTGTAGTGACTGAATGGAGGATGGGTTAGAGTGGGGAGAAACTTGGGAAAAGCAGACCCACCAGCAGCTGTTGGCATAGACTGGGCATGAGGTGATGAGGGCCTACACCAGGGTGGGGCAGTGTCAGAGGAGAAGAGAGTAAGTTCAGAAAACGTTGCAAATCAATAGGTCTTTGGACCATATTGGATATAGGAGTAGGGTGTGAGGGACAGTGAGAATCCAGGATGGTTCCTAGGTTGGGACGCTGAAGGACTGGGAGGATGCTGTTGACCTCTATGGTAATAGGGAAGGTAGAGGGATTATAGTGTAGGGGGAAAGATAGTGGATTCTGGGATATATTGAGTTTAAGCTGTCTACTGGACATTGTAATACCAAGTACCCTAGCACACCCAGGATGACCTGCTAGCACAGGTTCTTTGATCTTCTTTTAAAGGAATGACAACTTTAAAGGGGTTAATAGTCCTACTTGTAATTACATTCACTAGTTCAGGGGAAAGGTCAGCACTGTGAACTTGGAGAAAATACAGGCAGAGAAATTAGCATAAAGACCAACAGACATGGCTCCAGCTCTCTGAACATAGCAATATTGCTATATACTTTACATACATCACTGGATCAAGGGGCACAGACATCTGAGCAGTCAGGGGGCTCTGAACAAACAGCTACTCAGAGTCTTGAACAGGAAATCAAAAGATCTTTCTCATGAGGCAACCCCCAAAGCAAAATGCCAACCTCCCAGAACATGTAACTAAGACTTGGCCCCTGATTGGCTCAGAGCCAGTAGGCACACACCCTATGTGACTCAGCACAGCTGTGAATTATCAGGGTTCAAAAGAGATCAATCTTTCAGATGTTCACAATTTAACCTGAGCCTGGGAAACTGAACTCCAAAAAGAAAACAACAAAAATCCTAATTTGCTTTCACTTAGTCATCCAGTTTGAGATTTCTGAAAGGTGCTAGAGATGTAAGATTAGAGGTCATCAGAGAGGTTGGGGCAAGATAGGCAGATCTGAGAGCTATTGGCAAAGAGATGGTAATTGAATCTACAGCATTTAATGGAAGATAAGGAGTCACTGAGCTCACTTGTCCATCATTCAAGACTGATAAATGCAGTACTTGTATGTGCATCTGACCAGATGGTGGCTAGGTGGTATGATGGATAGAGCACTGGACTTGGAGTAAGAAAGACCTGAGTTCAGGTCCTGCTTCATATTCTTACTAGCTGTGTGGCCTTGGATAAGTCACTTAACCTCTCAGAGCCTCAGTTCCCTCATCTGTAAAATGGGACTTATAATACTACCTACCTCCTAGGGTTATTGTAAATATCAAATGAGATAACATAAGTAAATGCTTTACAGACGCTAAATACTAGTATTGATGATAATAAATTTACATAGCTATTGGTCAACAGTATGTTGGCAATTAAACAATACTTTGGTGTCTTACCCCTTTTCCAGAATGTGAACTCCACAAGGGCACTGATGGTATCTTATTGAATCCTTGACTCTTTTAGAACCCTGGGCTGGTGCTCTGGTACAGTTGGATTTTCTGAATGAAGAACTTGGAAGACAGTTGGACTTGCAGTTGAGTATGACTCCAAAGGCAAAGAGAGGCATCCAGTATGTGTGAGTGGGTTGCAATCCTAAGGAACTATAGAGGAATAGGTGTGTGAAGGGTCATAGATTTAGGGACCTCAGGGGCTATCTAATCCAACTCTTATAGCTGAGGAAACTGAGTCCCAGGAATTTAACTCGAGTCACAAAAATGGTAAGTGGCAGAAAATGTCATTAGAAAAAATATGGGAGATTTCTGGGATGCAAGGACCCAAGTGTCCCAGTTTAAGGAGCATGGTTGTGAGGCATTTGCTGCAGCTGGATCATGGATCTTCTGGATGCTTCAGTTGTTGCTTGTATGTCTTCATTGAGGTGGGCTCTGGAATTCTCTTTAGTCAAATATATAGCATCTTGAACATTGAGCTGTACTAGCAGAATGGTGACTCCATAGATTTAGCAGGGACACTCAACAGGAAATAGATGCATCACACAATTAATTTAGTACCTGGTCATCTTGGCAGTTTTTCTTTCTGATCTGCTGCTTTTCAGTTGCAATTAGGAAATAGAGCTGAAAATACTAATGAAGCCCAAATGGAATTGTGGGTGCATTGTTAGAGAGTGATCAGACTTGACTGAGTTTTCAAGCCTCCCACATGAGAAATGAACGTGAAGTCTTTCTTAAGCTAAATAGATTTACTCTTTCCCCAGAATGCAGAGATAAATCTGCCTTTTGTTTCCTAAATTCTTTGTCCTCCCCCATTTCCAGCTTTCTGACTCTTATCCCATACCCTTACAATTGTTAAAAATATCCTATAAACAGGACAACCAAAATGGACATTGAGAGAGAGAGAGAGAGAGAGAGAGAGAGAGAGAGAGAGAGAGAGAGAGAGAGAGAATTAGTTGTCCAGGGTGGAAATGCAGAGGTCAGCTGTGGCCTGGTCCCTCTCCTAAAGGCACATTAGCTTTGACGCTCTTGATTTTCTGACCTGCTCTGTTTTTTCCCTTAGGTAATCTTTCAGTGCTCTGGCCCTGGAGCTAAAGAAGCAATGACCAACATACAATTGGCTTAGCAGCCCATTGCAGCTCAGAACTCCGAAGCTCAAGAGATCCATGGCTCTCTTGAATCAGAGGGTCGTAGGTCTTAGGAAGCCATGCATCTCCATGCCCATCCAGCAGTTGTATTTTCAAAATCACATTTGTGTTTTATTTCTAGCTGCATAACATTGAAATAACATCTCGCTTCAAGGAAAAATTAAGTTGTTTTCCTTCTACCCATAGGGGTTGATGGGTGTGTAGATTATTGGATGTCACTGATGACTTGGTTGATTTTGTTCAACTAATTTTTAACTTTTTCTTTTTAAATCTTTGTTGAAAGGGATGCTCATTGGAAAGGAAAGGGGAGGAAATTAATTAGAAATAAGTGTTATAAAAAACAAAAGATATCAATAAAAATAAGATTAAAAAAAAAAACAAAGAAATCTCAGGCTTTACACAATTCATTTAAAACTCCCAGAAAGCCTACATGAATAGCTCTGAGTCAGGTAACTTCCCATGTGATCTCAGTGCCCGTCAGATTCTGAGCTTTCTCTAGGACTGTGTAGGCATGATTCTTCATGCTCACTGTCCCCTTACCTTGAATTCAGGGTTTCTCTCCCCATTCATTATCATGTTGCAAACCTGAGGAGGTCACTGAATGAGCACCCATTTGAAGCTGTCAACATCTTTCAGGCAAGTAGCTGTTAAAGATGGTCCTTACGTCCCCCAGTAATTTTCTTGTTGGAGATGTCCTAGGAGCTATATTTTGATGCTGAAGACTGAGAAGGGGGAAAGAATAATTCTATAGCTGAAGAGCCGTGCCCCAGTGGACTTGCTCACAGCTGGCAGGGCATTTACATGACACCAGGAAGCTCACACAATGGGCCACATGTCCTTCTGGTGCCCAGTAATGAAAGGTTAAGCTGAGGGTGGGCTTATTTGTTTGTGAGGTCAATAATTTCTATTCAAAGACTTCCTTAGGAGAACAGAGAAGCAGTTTCATTCCAATATGAAGGAAAGTGGCCTTGGTGAGAGATGCCTCATTTTTTTTTAAAGCCCAAGGCAATACAGTGATCAAGAAATAGAAATTCAATTTTATGCCAGTACAGTGACTGTAGTAGTTCTGTCAACTAATAATATTTATTTTCTTCAGTTAAAAAAGGCTGAAACCTCAACAATAACACAGGTTCCCTTTGATTCTGGAACTCTTTGTTACTACAGGCTCAGCATAGAATATTAAACACAATCATAATTATTCAAATATAATCTGAGCCCCAATCCAGTTCAGTCCTGATCAGCAGACAAGGTAGGAACCATAAATCTAATGGCAAAGCATTTAATTAGAATACCAAAGTAAGTAACAAGGGAAAATTAACACTTTGGATAATTCTCATCTCTCTTTCACCATATATACAGGGGTGTAATCTTGTTTGTCTCATGGCTCTATCCCCTGACAACCAGATTTGCCTTCTGCAGTTACCTTGGGATAGTCCAAAAGTTTCCTGTAATCTCTCCACTCTGCCTCCATAGCCATCATTCTCTGCCTCCAACACCGCAGTCTACAGCTTCTCCACTGCATTCCTATAGGAGTCATCATCTGTTACTGTATCATCTTTTTCCATGAGAGGATGAGGATAGTGTTATTGCTCTTTTGTGAGACTTCTCCTGACCAACATACCTGGGAGTCCAGTGAAGACATTTTCACCTCTTTTGTTAGAAAAGCCTATAGGATTTGCTCAAGCAAAAAAAAAAACAAAACTTGCCCTACTTGGCTCTGTCTCACAGGAGGATTCCTAATTTTCATACCTGACTGGGTCAAGGTGAGTAAATTCCTTACATCTATTCCTCACCCCAAGTGTGTGGGCTATATCTCCACCTCCCTCTCAACATAGTTCACAACTTTTGGAGCATCTTTCTGAGGGCAGGGATAAAGACTTGATTTATCCTTATCCTTTCTTCTCCCATCGTTCCCTTAGGAGTTAGTACCTGGACTATGCAAAGAGGGATTTTTCAATAAGCCTCAAAGTCACATGTGGGAACATAGGGAACTGGTGACCTTTGACTCTTATGCTTGCTGTCATAGCTAGAAGTTCAAGTCCACTTTATACAACTCATCTAAAGTCAAAGATTCCCCTAGCCCCAAATGTACTCAGCCATCCTGTCAATGGTACTGTAAACTTCCCAGAAATGTTGAAATGATTAAAAATGTCTCCTCTGCTCAGAAGAAAAACAATAAGAATATAAAAAAATACTTTCATTCCTTTATTGGTTCTAGCTAATCCATACCACTCCTATTTCATGTATTTCTCTTAGAATCCATGTTTTACTTCCATGAATGAAGGAAAAGAGCATTTATTTAGTGCTTACTGTGTGCAGAGTATCTCAAAATTCTATTTAAATGCCACTTCTTATGTGAAATCTTTCCTGACTCCCTCCCCCAGTTTTCTATCCCTTTCCAATACACTTATTTTAATTAATTTCATTTAGATTTTCCATAGATTTTTTTTTAAATCAATTGGGGTTAAGTAACTTGCTCAGGGTTACACAGCTAGTCATTATTTGTGTGTGGGTGCTCATTTTCTGAGGCCGGATTCGATCTTGGGTCATCCCAACTCCGAGGCCGGCGCTCTTACTCACTGCGCCACCTAGCCGCCCCTTTTCCATAGATTTTTTTTACACATATAATGTCTCTCTCAATAGAATGAAAATTCCGGAGGGCAATGATGATTTCATTTTCACCTTTGAATTACCAGCATAGCACCTGGAAAGTGCCTGGAACATAGCAGGTTCTTAGGAAATGTTTTTTGGTTGATTGATTACTATGGGGAAGTCCAATGTGGTGCAGTATGCAGAACACCATATCTACAGACATACAGTCTGGATTTGAATTCCTTCTCTACTACTTATTTCCTGGATGACAAGTCCCCTGGCCTCAGTTATCTTGTTTATAAAATAAGGAAATTGAATGATAAGACCTCTGAGACTCTCTTCAGCTCTCAATCTGTGATCCCATCACAACATACTATAATGTTATCTAATGCTAACTCCCTGAGCACCATTTAATTCTCAGTTTTGTATCCCCATTGCTAAGCACATAGTAGGCATTCAATAAATATGTGTTAAATATAGTCATACTAGATTGAATTCCTCTGTGCCTCAGGTTCTTATAGTGATAGCTTAAAAAACCCCAGCCTTTTCTAATCTTACTATTGATTGGCATTGATCGAGTGCCCTGACTCTGGACCTACTTACATAAATAAGAAGGGGAGAGAGTTTAAAAAAGATGGAGACCTAGTGATTTAGGTAAGTATTACCCTATCCTCACTGGATGGATAGAGACTCCTAGGAAATGGAAAAACACAGTCAGAAGATGGCACCATCCCTCATCTGTCCTGCATCGCTGAAGTCAAGCTGGAAGTTCTTCTCACCCTATTGAAAGTCTGAGAGACTATTTAGACTCAGTTTCCCTACCTGTGAAATGAAGAGGTTAGAGCAGATGCTCTGTGAAGTCCTTTCTACCTTTAACATTTGCTAAATCTATGGACAGGTGATGGAGCTGGGAATTCAGTCATAGCCCCATCCCTAAAGCCAGGACTGGAGACTTCATGGAGAGAGGGTCCTTCAGTGCTTGGCCATGGTGAGAAATGTTATCAAGTCATGGAGCAGAAACATCCTCTGACTCTAGGATAGAAGCAAAAAAAGATCTGGCAGTAAGAAAGCAGGAAAGTCAAGAGCATTGGGCATATCAGGAAAAGCCTCCTGACCATGAGAGCTGCCCCCAAGCAGAGTGGGGTACTTCCAGCCTTCAAGCAGATGTGGGATGACAACCAGTCAGCTATGTTCAGAGCAGTTTCTTGTTCAGAGATAAGTTGGATTAGATGCCTCTGAGGTTATCCCACCACTGAGATTCTGATTCTGTGATACAGAGACTGAGGAATAGTTATTATATTAAACACATAGAAAAGAAGAAGGATTAAATGCCTTTTGAAAAATGATTGTAGTAACACCTGAGAAATTATTGTCCAGGAAAAAGTGTCTGGGCAGTCTGCTGTGGGGGCAGTAAGGGAAAGTTATGTCCCCTTTAACATGGGTCAGGGGACAATTTGCCTCTACATCAGTTTGTGATCTATTTATGAAATTCTTCACCTATAGCCACTTTCTGTCTCAGTGGTCTATAGTACATTCCATCAACAATATTGCTTCAGTTTCTTCCCCTGTTCATCTTCCCTTGAATGATTTCTGCCATGCTCCCACTCAGACTCCTGAATTTCTTCACATTAGTAAATTTCCTTGTTATGCCCTGATGCTCTTTCTCACCCAACTTTTTATTTATTTTCTTGTTGTTGTTTTTTAAAAGCTACACCCAACCAAAATCATCCCATAGAGTCTTGGTCATATGTGAGGTCAAATTTACTTCCCTGTGATAGAATTGCTATTTCACCTTGCTTGTCACACATTTGAGGCCATGAGTATTATTGCTGACCTGTTTCTTCTCTGGCCTTTAGACACATTGAGTTTCCACAGTTAGCATCCTTGAGTTCCTGGCATTCAGAGTCAGAATCCTCTCCAACCAAAGTTCTACCAATGTTTTATATTTTATATACCTTGGAGTCCAGTAATAGCTTTAGATCATGAAAAAGACATCTTCATTAAATAGCAATGGAAAGTAACCACAAAACATTTCCCCCATAAAATTCTGTCTCACAAATACATCTAACTGGAACCCATCTAGGAAGTCCTTAATGTTTATTGATTCACTGGTTGACTATATAGATTCTCAATGGGAAGGATCAACTTTAATAGGAATTATATGTGGGACACCCACATATGAGGCACACATAAGCACTCACATGTGAGGGAAAGCACTTATGTGACCAGGGCACTCTCATAGAGGGACGACTCAGGCTTCTGACACTGCAAAGCTGCTTCTGTCTTTCATTGATGCCATTATGCTATTGCTGTCCGACAAACTTGCTCCTTGCTAGATGTGCCATCCCCACAGTTTTTGCTCTCTGCCTTTCCCAACAAGCACTGTTCTCTGTTGTTCTCGCCCACCTCCCCTGAGATTTGCTTTCTGTTACCCCTCACCCCCACCATATGCTACTCTTTACTCTAACTGATCATCAGCTCTGGCTATTTTCAAGGTCAATTTACACATCTACTGTGAATTCTGTGATTACAGCTCTTTCACCACATGGAGGTGCTAGGATTGATAAATCTCCTTGTACTCCTGAACTGTAGTCCTTAGCTAAGGCATTATCTTTAAAATCACCTGCAACTCTGTATTACCGCTGTTGGAGGTGCTGTGATTAGTAAGCCTTTCCCTGTAGGGAGAGCTATTGCTATACCCAATCATTATTCTCAGTCAATAGCTAAAAGCATTTCTTCATTTCTTTTAGGCAGGCTTCTCAGCCAGTAGCTATGAAGTTCTCTTTCCTTTAGCTGGTCTATACCAAAAGATACAGAAACCTAGACTGGCCCCTTGTTGGCCCCTTGAACTCCTCATAGAAATTTTCTGTTTATTGTTTTTCTTAATTTCTTTCAACAGTGTTGTTCTCTATGGTTTCCCTTGAGTTTCACAGTTCAACTGATCACAGCTTACGAGGAGGAAATCATTTACATTTTTATGGAGTCGTCATACCCACTAGCTGAGGTAAACATCCCCAGGGCTCTACTTACTTAAAAAGAGAGCACTCTTTTTTTTAAACCTCACCCCAAAGCCCCTTTGTTCTACACAAAATATAGCAACAGCTGTGTCCTGTAAGGCTGTTGACCTTCAGCCCTCATCCATGTGATATATCAGCAATTTATCCTGCCTGGTCTCTTTCTTCAGCTTCTCCATTCTTGGATTTTGTCTCCTGTGAATTTCTGCTCTTCTCCGCTATCATTCTTCCTATGATAGATCTAGTTTGGTGATTACCCTTAGGCAGTTTGTTCCCTCCTTTCACCTTTGAGTTTAAAGTCCTTTTGATTAGATTTGAAATATTTCAGGCCAATATGTCTTGCTAGCCCTCATTTTATCCATTCCATCCCTGGCCAAGAGCCTGCTATTACAATACTTTAAGCCAAATAACAGAAATTTGGCTACCTCTTCATGGAGAGAATATCTTTTGTTTCATTGTGGGAGCCCACATGTTTGTGGCTTCTTCTTTGTCAACCAAATATGTATAAAATAGCTCAGGATACCATATCTATAGGCTCAGAATGTAAGGTATAAATCAATCTGTACAATGTGCCCTTGATTTCTTAGCAACAGTGAAGTACCCCTAATTAGACTTCATATTACAGTATGACATGGCACTGAAGATGTAAAAAGAAACCTTTGGAGTGCCTTAGGTAGCTATGACACAATTTGTCTGTGAATAAATGATAAAAAATGGATATATATGTATATATATATATGTATGTATGTATGTACCCATATATACATATATAGTACTTAATCTAATTAGCAAGCAATATCCTTAATGTGTTATTATATCTAAAATGCTGTCAAATTGCCATGTTTTAAACAGATGAAAAGGAAAGATTTTTTTTAAATCAAATATTAATCTCATTAATAAACACAGATAATCATTCCTTTTTATTTTGAATTAACTTTTCCATTTGGGTTCAGTGCACATTTCATAGAAATATTCTTTTTTCCTTGATGTGGTGGTATGTGAGAGAACTTAATTACAAAAGCATCTCAGTTGGACTTTGAATCTGGATGAAAATGAAGAAAATGAAATTGCCTCTTTTTTCTTTTCCTTCTCACAATGGATGTGACTGGGAAGAAACCCAATTGAACTCGACAGAACAGAACATTTTGCTCTTTGCCATCCAGGAATTGTTTCAGGATAAAGTTTTGTTTTACACAGAACTACAGCAAAGAAGATTTTCTCTAATCATTCATGGATGAGGAGTTATTTATTTTTAAAAAATTATAATGACCTCCCAACTAGAATAGTAATACCATGGAAATGCAAATGGTCTTTAAGGCCATGTGTGTGCATGAGATGGTTTAACTAAATTGGGGCAAAACGATTACCTTCCTCTCCTTACCTACTCATTTCCCTCTTTTTCTTCTTCTTTCCCTTCCTCCCAAGAGGTAGAGGTTCATCATACCTGATTTTGTCTGTAGGTTAATGACATTGATAGTTTTGTGTACTGTATTTCTTATCCTGCAAATATACTCCCCCGCCCCCCTTCTAGCTCTTTCCCCTTAGATACCATTCAGGTCTGTATTGCAAAAAAATGAAATAAAAGGCTAATGGACATGGGGAGGAGGGGAAGAGAAGGAAATAAGCATTTATTAACTACTTTCTATGTGCCAGGCACTGTGCTAAATGCTTTACAAATATTATCTCATCTGAGCCTCACAACAACCATGGGAAGTAGTTCAACTAAGGCAGAGTTAAATGACTTACCTAAGGTTACATAAGTGTTCGAGGTCACATTTGAACTCAGGTCTTCCTAACTTAAGGTCCAACACTCTACTTCATTATCTAGCTGCCTCAGTGGTAGATAGGCTCATTAATTCAGAGTTGGAATGGGTCTTGGAACATGGAGTGCTAGATCTGGAAGGGATTTTAGAATACAGAATGTGGAATTCTGAAGCTGGAAGAGATCTTTGAACATGGAATATTAGAGCCAAGAACTACTTCAAAAGACAGAACATAGAATGGCAGAGCTAGATGGGAAGGCTTATATAAACTGAATGAAAAAACAGAATCTCCAAAACAATACTCAAAATGACCATAACATAAGTGGGGAAAAAATCTGAAACTGAACATTATGTAAACATAATGGTCAAGCTCATCTCCAGAGAGATGAGAAAATGTAACTCCTTCCCCCACCCCTATCCTTCTTTGCAGAGGTAGGGGACTATGGGTGAGGAATACTGTATATGTTGCTTTGACTATTGATGTGTTGGTCAGTTTTACTGAACTGATTTTTTTTTCCTTTCTCTTTAAATGTTTTTTGTTGTTGTTGTTACAAGGGGTGACTTTTTTGGATAATGGAGTAGGGAGAGATATATTAAAAAAATAAGATAAAAACAAAAAAGAAAAATAAAAAAACAGTGTCAGAGATGGGTAGGACACTAGAGCACAGAACTTCAGATCTGGGAGAAATCTTAGAACCTATCTAGCACAATCCTCTCATTTTATAGAGTAAGAAATGGAGGTTCAGAAAGACATAGCAATTTGTCCAGGTTCACATAGCTAATAAATAAAAATAGAATGCTATCTGGCAAAATTTAGATTTTTTTCTCTACTCAGGGCCCCCTTCAAGACCCACTCACTTTCATCTATTTTTACAGGACCCTAAAAACCATCCAACCCCATCTCTCAAGCATATATAGATATCCTCCTACACTCTTCCCTTTGCACTGTCCCCTTTGAGTTAGCCCTTCTGCCAGATCTACTCAACAAACTCTAGTGAGTGAATGAATAAAGCATTTATTAAGCAATTACTGTATGCAACACCCTATGAATCCAAATAGAACAATAAAAATGTTCTCAAGGAACTCACACTCTAGTGGGACGGACAGCACATATGGAAGTTTTCAGCTGCAAGTCAGACAGAAAGATCCCTTGGTCCTTATGGTAACTCTTACTCCAAGGATCAAATATGGCATCAAAAGACCATCACAAGGAGAGTTTATAATCTTTCACAAACTAACAGTCTTTAAGTCTTGTACTACAAATACCAACCTCAACATGTCCCTGAGAATTCACCAACTGAACTGCACTGAAAAGATCCCATTTCAGACAAAACTGTTGCCTACAATCACGTGGTCTTCATGTTGATCCATAAGAATTAAGGATAGTGCTTTTAGTCAATATCACTGCACAAAATACTTGTAATCACCAAACTAGGAAAGAAAGGTTCTCAAATCCAGAGACCTAGCAGGAGGAATGGAGCCCATGTGGGAGCAGAATACAGACCATATCACCCAGTCAGTCTGTTTGCCACTGGAGAGACCCACAGACATTGAATCTATCTTGTAACAGTGCATAGAATGTTAACTATGCCCAAATGTCAGCAGGAGAAGGCCTTGTCCTGGGACCACATCTATCCAAATTCAGTTAAAAAAGATGAGACAAAAAACATAACATGAAGACTAACCCACATTTACATAGTGCTGTAAGACTCAAATAGTACTTGGCATATATTATCTCATTTGATCATGTTTTGCAGATGGGGAAATGGAGATTCAGAGACATGTGCTGGCTTGTCCAAGGACACACTGAAATGAAAGTTGTGAACTCCAGTTGTCCTAAGTCCACTTCCAGCCCCTTAGATGCTCCATGACACTGCTTCTTTCCTAGTTATCTAGACTCTATATAAATAGAAATGGATGAAATCAAGGTGGATATCACAAAAGAATCATTGTCATTCAGTGAAGTCTATTTTCACAAGGAGAATACTTCTTAAAAAATGATGTTTTCATGACTTAGCTCCACTCCTCTTTGTGGTCATGAAATGCAATAGGTGCTTTAAAAGCCATGGCAGAAATCTTTCAGTGAGTTTTCCATGATCCCCATCATCCCCATCTCTTTTTTAAAAAATTTATTTTATCTTTAATTTGTGGAAAAAGAGCATTTCCATAACATAGTATAATATAAAAAAGACAATGGCCCTGCTCCTTAACGATCGGTGCTGCCTCATGCATCCAGAAAGTTTGGTTCATACTGTACACTTACTAGGACACATGATCGAGATGGTTGGTAAGGTTTCTAAGCTATCCTTTCTACCATGTACTATACACATTTGTCCCTTTACTGTCAATAAGATTTAGGAGGTTTTAAGAGAGTCACTAGGGAAGAATGCGCCCCTTCTGAGCAGGCAGCACATCCCACACACAAACCTGTGGGTTGCATTCTCTAAGAATGATGGTCCACGAAATACGGTCTCTTGTTTCCCCAGCCAGGGCCTCAGTTACAAAATGATGCATGTGGATTAGAAGGCCACCAAGGATCTTCCAGCATACTTTATCTCAGTTAATCCTTAAAACAAATCTGAGTGCTCTTATTCTCATTTCACAGATGAGGAAACTGAGGTTCAGAGTTGTAGTGGCTTGCTCAGGGTGGCACAGCTACTAAGCGTCTGAAGCAGGATTTAAACACAGATCTTGCTGACTGTAAAACCGGTGAACTTTCAATTCCTCAGGCTGTCTGTCTGAGAGGGTTTTGGTCAGTCATGTTCACATGTGAAAGACAGAAATGTGGTTCAGGAGGATGGAGGACAAGCATTCCCTTCTCTTTCACTCTCATTCAAATTAATTTGCACACCAATTGTGAAAGAAATGGATTTTGTTGATCAAGATTCCATATAGCTTTTGTGGAGTTCCTTTGGTAGTTGCCCTTGAAATGGGATTATGATCCATAAGTCTTCCTAGAATAGGTTAAAGAGGCAGTTAAAGGAGTTTCTAACCCTAAATCAGAAAGCGGTCTGGGACCAATAGACAGGGGAGATATCAAATACCAGATCTTCTCTCCATCCTACAGGTAAGCCCCATCTGACTGTTACAGAATCATAGGACTTCGGGAGCAGAAGGGTCCTCTGTCCATCTAGTTTCATCTGCACCTGGGAAGAATTTTCTCTGCAACTAACCCAACAAGTGGGCAGCCAGCCTTGACCTGAAGACTTCCAATAAAGGGGGCTCCGAAGCAGTACATTTCCCTTCTCACTCCTAGGATGCTTCGTCCTAAATGTGCATCTTGTCATTTCCATTCATTGCTCTAGTTCTGTGCTCAGGGGCCAAGTTGAGGCCACATCTAGTTCATCTTTCCTGTGATCGTGGATTCCAAACACTTGAAGGCAGCTCCAATGTCTCTTGAGCATCCTCTTCTCTCACTAATCATTTCAAACGCCTTCAGAGAATTCTTCATGTGCTGTGGACTTGAGGCCATTCACCATCTTGGTAGTCCTGCTCTGGACACTTCCTGGCTTATCAGCGGATTTCCTAAAACATGGCAGCAAGAGCTGAATGCTGTATTTCAGGTGTGGTCTGGGCAGGGCAGATCATTCACTTCCAGGTGGGCACTATCTCTTGTGAAGCAGCCCAGACTGGACAGCCTTAGCCACATCAGGGTAGCGACTTCTCTCAAGGCTGCCATCGTGAAAGCCCCATATCCATTCAGACTGACCAACTGCCTGTTAGGTTTGTGGTCCATGTGCTAAGAGCCAGCTTTCTGCTGTTCTCCCAGTTCCCTGGGATCCAGCTAACCAGGCCTGGTTTATGTGCCTGCCTCAAACACAACCCTCCAGCTCTCCTGACTTTGGACCTTCATGTTGGGGAAGATATTGTTTCTATTGGACAGATGAGGCAATGGCAGCTCAAAAGGTTCAATGACTTACCCAGGGTCACCTAGCTCATTGGTTGCAGAGCTAGGATTTCAAGGTTTTTAACACCTAGGACAGTAGCTGAAATACAACAGGCACTTAGTAAGAGTTTGTTGAATTAAATCAGAGTCCTGACTCCAAGCTCATCCCTCCATCACATCCTGGCACCTCTGACATGGCTTCATACAGACACAGGGATCTATCCCATGACTGTGACTTTAAGTCAGTTGTCATTTCCTTTTCTCAATCTTTTCAGAGGATGCTAGCCATATCAACTTGTTTTGTTGCTACAGCAGACTTGATCTTCAAGTGAACAACTCAGATCCAGTATTTTCAAAACTCTGAAATTTCCCACTTTCTCCTGCCAAGTGAGTGCAGTATATAGATTTTTTTCTTCAAAAAAACTCCGAGTATCTCATTTTTCTCTTTTAGTCTCCCATCAGAACAAAGATGCCACAAAGACTAAACTGAGCTTATTTGGGTCTCATAAAGAGCCAGAGATCTCTCTAGACAGTTGTGAATGAGTTGAGCAAAATCACAGCCAGGGTCAATGCCGCCAGGGACCAAGATGGTCAGCCAAGAATAGGAACTGCTCAAGTATCGTCTCAAGACCAATGAATGCTTAGTAAGTGGGGGCAGCATCGTGGTGACTTTCAGGGCCCAGCAGTTTTTACAGTGGACGCCTTTATCTGAGACCTTTGCCTTGTATTAATGGAAGAAGGAAACAAACAATTCATCTTCATTTCCATCCAGGCTCACCGCAGGGTTATTGCGGTCTCTTAGAAACGTGCTTGATACACTGAGAGTTGCAACGTCTCTCTGAATGCTCGACTCTCACCATTTGGGCAGAAGGATTCACAAATCCTCTGCTCAGACAAAGAACCAGGATCCTCTGGGCACTATTGAAATTACTATGAAAGCGACACCATGCAGAACTGCAGGCTCGGCACCTGGAACAGAGGTGCATGGTAGGAGATAGATAAGCAGTTTAGGATGCCTGAGTGGCCGAAGGCTCCCAATCCACCAGACCCCCCAGTCCTATCTGAAGGCCTGGGAATGAAATGCTCCATAAGCTAAGCATGGAGCCCGTAAAGAACACACAAAGCTTGGCCACACTGGGGAGCAACAAGCCAGGAAGCAGACAAAGGAGATCATCAGAGAGCCAGAGGACAAAGACTCGATTACACAAAATGGATCCCATTTGAACAATTTCACCCACCCATCGTTGGTGGGGATGCATCAGCACTTACAGTCTTGGGTTGTTTTCCTTTAAGGTGAAGCACTCAGAGGAATTTCTATACCCTGATGGACAATAATGGCAAAATCATCATTTATAACAGTGTTGATTATAATAAAACGTTGAATTGCCAATAAGTGCTATTGTATGCTGCATCAAATTTGAGGGTAACTCAGGAGTAGTTTAAAATAAAGAGCATTCATAATTCCTTTACCTATTTTTTTCCAACTTACCTTGAAGCAAATGTGAAAGTCTCTAGTCTTCTATCATTCCTGGAGCAAGCTATTCCTCCTTTATCTCAAAACAAGTCTGTAGATTGGGCCCCCTGCTAAGGAACCATAGCTCAACCAACACCTTTCCTATTACACGTGAAATTTATTTTTTTTAAATGGGTACATTCCTTTAGAAAAGTCACTTCATGTATGCATTTTAATGATATAGAATGTTATTTGTTGTGGAATGGCTTGCATTGGGAGCTGATATTTGCACAATGCTTTGTGTCCATCAGATAGAGCAAATATTTAACCCCCATTTTATAAAAAAGGAAACTGAGGCACAGAGATGTCTAAGTAACCTATTTCAGACAAAATTAAGCACCTGAGGGCAGAACCAGGACCCATCCCAGGTTTCCTGACTTTATGTCTAAGGTCCCTTCTCTTACTCGAACTGAGGCAAGAGTAGAATGATGAAGGGGAGGCAGGTAGGTGCGGGGGCAGGGGGGAATGTATAAAGTACCAGATGTGTAGTCATCAAGATCTGAGTTTGAACCTTGCCCAATAGCTGGGTGACCTCACTGTATGTCTATTCTCTCACCTGTATAATGGGGGTAACAATAGCATCTACCTCATGGGTTGTTGTGAGGCTTCAATGAGATAACATGGTAAAGTGTTTTTCAAGTCTAAAAACACTCCATAAATGGGAGCTCTTCTTGTTATCCCACAGACATGATGGAGTCACTGTCCTTTTTGCATATCATTGGGCAGGTTACACTTGGGGATTTGATTTGATGCTGGCAAACATTTTAGATTCAAAATATTCTTAACACATGAGAACTTTAATCTCCACTGGGGTCCATGCCTGCATGGCCTCTTCAGAAGGAAACCCTTTGGCAAAATCAGCCCTGTGGGGTTGTGTTGTGCCAAATGCTGTGCCAAGATGTTCAGAGTGAAGCTACAGTGTATTCCTGTTATCACACAGAAAGGATCTCTTGTCACCAACCAGTCCCTTCAGCCACACCCGAATGCCTGAACAGTAAATGGAACAGTTTTACATCCATCCCTCTGGTCACTGATGCACCCTCCACACTGGACTTCCAGAGACCTTCCCTGGAAGAGCTGAGACCCTTAGCTTTGAAATTCCTGCCCTGGGGCCACATCATCCTGATTAGGGAGTCCACTCATCTGGTTGACACCTCCCTAACCTTGCTTCACTCAGGACAGCTTCCGGCCATGGCAGAGATTCTCTCATTTTTGTATTTGTGTCCCCAGCATGGAAAGGTTCATACAATTGGATTGTAGTCTTAGAGCCAGAAGGTCCTCAGAAGCCACCCCATCCAATACCTTTGTTTACAGATAAAACTAAGGTGGGGGAGGTTCAGACAGGTGGTGGATGACAGAGCTCAGACTTGAATCTGAGCCATCTCTCTGCAAATCCAGAACTCTTTTCATCGTGCTATGCTGAGATGAATAGGTACAGCTTCATTCCTTCACTCATTTGTTGATACTTCCACCAAAGGTCACAGCCTTCCACATGGGGACCTCAGGGTCCTCTGCTGTATTATTTTATGGTGGTGGAAATTCAACATAGCTGTTCAATCTAACAAATATTTATTGAAAGAAAGACAGGGAGAAAAACAGACAAGAGGAAGGAGGGGGTGAACCAGCAGTCACTGTGCTAAGCAGAAAGCCCTTTGCCTAGGGTCACAGAGCCAGTAAATGTCTTAGGGCAACTCTAGGCCAAATGTTCCATCCACTTCAACACTTAGCTGAAGTTCTGGTACAATGTCATATGTACAGTGAATTTCTGAAAGATAACTCCATTTAATAACCTCTTTTTGCTTGCCTGTTATGGGCAAGGGTCCATGCTAGGTGTTAGGCAAAGAGAAAACCAAGGAACTCAAAAACTATTTGTGGGAGGTAACATGCAAACAAGCACATACAAAGTCATACAAAGTCACTTCAAGAAAGCAAGAGGCTGACCCCTGCGGGCATCAAGAAAAGCCTCATTTAGAAGACTGCACCCAAGATGGTCTGGGGTGGAAAGGCCTGGAGAGGGAGGGAGGGAGGAGGGGGGAGACGGAGTGAGACAGAGACTGGGGGGAGAGAGGGAGGAGAGGGGAGGGCAGGGGAGGTGATGGGAGGAGAAGGGAGGGCAGGGGAGAGAGGAGAGGGGAGGGGAGAGAGAATAGGGAAGGGGAGGGGAGGGGAGAGGAGAGTTAAGAGAGACCCAGAGAGAGTATGAGAGACAGAGAGGGAGAAAGAGGGAGGGAAGGAAGAGAGGAGGGGATGCGAGGCAACAAAGAGAGAGTGAGAGAGAGAAGGAAGGGAAGAGGGAGAGACAGGGAGGGAGGGAGGGAGGGAGAGATCCTGATATTCTTAAGCATGGAGGCGAGACTTAGGAACACAGTGTCCCAATGACATCACCTCCTGGTTCATCCCGTCTTCAATAGCATTTTCTCCCATAATCAAACTTTTAACAGCTCCTCTCAAATAGAAAATGAGGAAGGTGGCCAGGAGCAGGGCTGATCTTGCAAGAGAAGGAGCCAGTTCTTCCAGAGGGAAGCAGTTCTTGTCTCTCCATGGAGGGCACACGGAGAGTGGCGCCAGGAGATGTGGGACCCATCAGCAGAATGACTGAGCAGCAAACACAGCTCATAAAGCCCCAATGAATGGTAATGACAGGCCATAAAATGCCCCTTTAAAGCCCCTATAAAAGATAAAGACAGTAGACTGTAGCGAGGCTTGGCAGGGTTGGAGCCGCAAACCGCTCCCAGATTAGCATAGACCCTGGCGAGAAAAGACAACTAAAAATTATTCAATCAGACCCAAAGCTCGCCGTGAAACCAGACCAGGCAGGCCATCACTAGCAAACAGCCGATAGAGGACGTGAGGTGCGAGCTCCTGATGCTAGTGGGGAGGTGGGGGGGGGGGCAACTAAAGCAGTCACCCAAAGCTCGGCAAATGCCTTCCTTGCCCCAGGTTGGGGAGGGGGTCCTTTTTTGTTATGAGAGGAAATCATTTCAAAGAACCAGTCAATAAGAAGAAATCCGCCCAGACTGGAAGAACCTGAGAACATAGTTCTTTTGTTTTGGGAGGAGCTGTAACGGGAACCATCCTAGTCCATATAAAGAGTTCAGGAAATTCTTGTAATACAGAGCCCATGCAGATGGGGCTGAGGGCCGCGGCTTCATTCGGTGCCCATGGCTGGCCATTCTCACTAACTATATGAAGACTCATAGGACTCCAGAATCTCAGCTCTGGAAAACACCTTCAAAGTAGCTTGTCCAACCCACACCCAGGAGGGAACCATCTCTAGCACCTCTAAGAAGGGGCCATCCAGTCTGTCCTTGAATTGCACCAGAGAAATGGGTGGGGTTGGGTATCGATGTTTTCTACTTAAAAAACAAGACATTATAACTGAAGCAATATGGGAACGATATAGCCATGGAATATGCTAATTACACAGCATTGCAGTCTAGATTTCTGCTCTGTTCCAACCCAACAAATAGTTATTATGCAGCTGCTATGTTCTAGGCACCATGTGAAGGGAGGGTGGGGGTGGGGGTTGGTTAAAGAAAAAATGAAATATGCAGGACTATACATTCAGCACATATTTATTTCATGTGTACTTATATATCTGTATACATATACATATTTCTATGTGCACATATTGATTTTTCTTGTAGGAATAAGCTCCTTTGAGGTCCCCTAGCATGGTTCCTGACACACATTAAGAGCTTAATCAATGCTCATTGATACTTGACACACAGTAAGAGCTTAATCAATGCTCATTGATACCTGACACACAGTAAGAGCTTAATCAATGCTCATTGATGCCACACACAAAACAACAACCAACCACACACAAAACAACAACCAAACTGACACACAGTAAGAGCTTAATCAATGCTCATTGATGCCTGACACACAGTAAGAGCTTAATAAATGTTTATTGATTGGTACCAAATAATGAAGAGGATTCTGAAGAGATATTGAAGATACATTAGCCATCAATGAAAATTGGATAACTGTCATAATTCAATCAACAACCAGCAAGTAAGTGTTTAACAAGCTTCTACTGAGTATCAGCCACTGTGACACACCCTGGGCATACAAAGAGAAAAAGAACTGTCCTTAAGTAGCTTACATTCCTTTGGCAAAAACAACTGGAACACATATAAGAATCTGCAAAACCAAAATGAAATAAAGCTAAAGCCTCCAGGTAATTTTAAAGGGAGGGGAGGTCCTCACATTTGTGGGAGAGATCAGGAATGGTCTCGGGAGGAGATAGCATTTACCCTAAGCATGGAAGGAAACTGTGAGCTCGTTGAGGGCAGGGGCTGCCTAGCACAATGCCTGAAACATAGCAGGTGCTCAATAAATGCTAACTGATTGATTCATACTGGCTTCATCACCCTGGGCAAGTCATTGACTTCCTCAATGCCCCCGCCCAATATTCTAAGACTGAGTTTCGTTTGAAAGAATTCCTCACCACATGGTCTCTCAAGTATCAGTCAATAAACAAACATTTATTAGGCATCCACTGTGTGCTAGCCACTGTACTAAGGGTTGGAGATACAAAAAGAGGCAAAAGACAGTCTTTGCCCTCAAGGAGTTTACAATCTAATGGAGACATGCAAACACTATATACAAAGAAAGTTCATATTGGATGAAAAGGAAATAATTAGCAGAGAGAAGACCCTGGAATTAAGAGGGTTTGGGGAAAGCTTCCTGTAGAAGGCAGGACTTTAGCTGGGACTTGGAGGTCAGTAATTGGAATAGAGGAGGGAGAATGTTCTAGGCAAAGAGGACAGTTGGAGAAAATGCCCATAGTCAAGAGATGGAACAGCCAAGAGGCCAGTGTCACTGGATCAAAGAGAACATGTAGGTGAGTAAGGTGTAGGAAGACCAGAGAGGGGAGGGGGATGGCTACAAAGATCTTTGAATGCCTGACAGAGGGTTTTCTATTTGATCCTGGGGGTGATAAGGACCCACTGGAGTTTAGTGATTAGGGGGCTGGCTTGGTCAGACCTGTGTCTTAGGAAGATCTTTTTAGTGGTTGGATGGAGGATGACTCGAGCGGGAAGAGACTTTCGGCAGGCAGAGTCCCTAACAGCTACTGCAATAATCCCGGCAGGAAGTGATGGGGGCATGTGTCAAGGGAGTGGTGAAATCACAAGTCTCATGAAAAATACAAGAACAATTGATTACATTATACTCATGTTGGGAATCCATTCAAAACTCAACTGCTTTGATAGGCAGTGTTTATGATCACAGAAGGCTAGAGCTAGAAGGTGAGTTAGCCCAAACCCCTTATTTTACAAAAGAGGAAACTGAGGCTCATAGAGGGGAAGTCAGAATCTCCCCATCAGTAGCTGCCCTCTTCTTCTCCTCCCTTTTTACAGTTGCAAACTACTTCCCATCTACCCATGGAGGTTCCAGCTGAGGATTGGCCCCCACACCTAGGAGAGAAGTATTGAAAAGCTTCCAATCTGGAGTAAAGGTCACTCTTGCCTTTCCTCTTTGTGGCACAGTCTCTTTGCCCAAATTTCTGGTCCCTCCTGCCCAGACAGTTGACCTGGATCTCAGCTCTCCCCTCTCTTCTGACCTCTGATTCTTAGCTGGTCTTTGAAGACTTTGCTGAATACCTTGATTTTAGATTTGACCCTTACTACCTATGTGTCCTTGGCCAACTGGCTTCCTTTTCTGAGCCTCAAGTTTTTCATCTGTAAAATGAGTGGGGTTGGACTACATGACTTCCAAGATGCCACCATCCTGACTTTAGCTTGCCAACTTGACTCCAATCCAGATTGTTTTGCTATTTTTATTTTACAATTTATTTATTTATTTTTCACATTTTTTTTTTAATTTGAGTTTCAAATTCTTTCCCTTCCTCTCGACCCACCACTCATTGGGGAAGGCAAGAAATGTGATATCAATTGTATATGTGAAATCATGCAAAAACATATTTCCTTATCAGCCATGTTGCAAAACAAAAAACAAAAAACAACAACAAAGTAAGAAAAATAAAGTGAAAAAATTGTGTTTCAATCTGCACACAGACTCCATCAAATTTATCTCTGGAGATGATTGGCATTTTTCATCATTAAGTTCTTCAGAATTGTCTTAGATCATTGTATTGCTGAGAATAGCTAAGTCAATTATAGCTGATCATCTCACAATGTTGCTGTCACTAGGTATAATGTTCTCTTGGTTCTGCTCACTTCACTTTGCATCAGTTCATATAAGTCATCCCAGGTTTTTCTGAAACCATTCTGTCTGTCATTTCTTATAGCACAATAATATTCCATTACAATCAGGCACCACAACTTGTTCAGCCATTCCCCAATGAGCATCCCCTCAATTTCCAATTCTTTGACACTACAAAAAGAGTTACTATAAATATTTTTGTACATATATGTGCTTTTCCTTTTTCTTTGCTCTCTTTGGGATACAGACCTAGTAGTGGTATTGCTAGGTTAAAGGGTATACATGGTTTTGTAGCCTTTTGCGCATAGTTCCAAGTTGTTCTCCAGAATAGTTGGATCAAGCTCATGACACCACTAAGTGTATTGGCACCCCAGTTTTTCCACATCCCCTCCAATACTTGTCATTTTTGTCTTTTCTGTTATATTAGCCAATCTGATAGGTGAGAGGTGGTACCTCAGAGGTTATTTTTAATATGCATTTATCTAGTCAATAGTGATTTAGACCATTTTCCCATCTGATTATAGCTAGCTTTGATTTATTTGCCTGTTCAGATCCTTTGACCATTTATCAATTGGGGAATGGCTAGTATATAAATTTGATGCAATTCTCTATATATTTGAGAAATGGGACCTTTATTAGAGAAATTTACTGTATATTCACCTCTCCCCCACTCAGTTCCCTGCTTTCCTTCCAATCTTGGCTGAATTAGTTTTGTTTGTGCCAAACCTTTTTAATTTTGTATAATCAAAACTATCCCCAGATTGCTTTACCTGTCATACCCTGAACTGTTTGTTTAGTCCCTGAGTCCCTGAAGTAACTTGACCCCTAGATTCTGGGTTTCCTTTGAGATCTGGTCCACTCCCAAGATTATCTCTTTCTGATGCTTTTCTCTCCTGGTCCCAGTCTTCAATTCAGCCATGATAATCAAAGCAAATATATAAAAAGAAAGCAATCACCTAGAGATACAAGGGTGCTGCTCTTGACTGATTAAGAGGTAATGGTAATAATAGCTAACATTTATGTTTTGGGTTTTCTTTTTGGAGGGAGGAAGGTAGGGCAGTTGGGGTTAAGTGATTTGCCCAAGGTCACGCAGCTAGTTTGTGTGTGTGTGTGTGTGTGTGTGTGTGTGTGTGTGTGTGTGTGTGTGTTGTGTCTAAGGCTGGATTTGAACTCAGGTCCTCCTGACTCCAGGGCTGACTCTATTCACTGTGCCACCTAGCCACCCCTTATAGCGACCATTTATAGGGCACTTAAAGGTTGGCAAATCACTTTATAAACAGCATCTCATTTGATCCCCACAACCCTGGGAAGTAGGTGCTATGAAGAGCCTTATTTTACTGAAGAGGAAACTGAGGCACAGGACAGTTATGGCTAGTTAGTGTCTGGGGCAGGAGTTGGACCTAGGTTTTCCTGATCCCAAGTCAAACACTCTATCCCACTCAGTTGCCTCAATAATATTTATAGTTATTTTCTAGTAACAACAGCAACAACTTACATTTGTATATCAATGGTGGCAGCAGCAATAACACGAGCTAGCATGTTATCGTGCTCTAAGGTTTGCAAAACACTTTACAAATATTACCCCATTTTATCCTCATAACAGCTCTGTAAGGTAGGTACTACTATCACCTCCATTTTGTTGATGAAGAGACTGAGGTAGACAAAGGTTATGTGACTTACCCAGGACCTCCCAGCTAAGAAATCACAAAGCCAGGATTTTAACTCAACATTCTTGACTTCAAATCCAAATTAATGCCCAAACCATGTGTTGAATCCAAGGTCTTCTGACTCCAACTTAGTCTTCCCACTATAGCACACGGCCTCTCTAGACAGGGGAATCTGTGTTTCCCATTTTTGTTCATTCCAATTTTCAAATTGAAATCTGACATCTCATCTGACATCTGATTTGGTGGATGTGGAGGAGACATGGAAGTAAATTTTCTGCTTGGCTGGTATAAATACCTGCTCCTCTTTCATCACATAGGAAATGGAAAGAACATACAGCCCAGTCCATTGGTCACTAGATGATTTCTTGTTACAGCTATGTTTCCTTGAGACTCCCATCATTACCATGGGTCAACTAGGTGGCACAGTGGGTAGAGTTCTGAGCCTGGAATCAGAGATACATCTTTCAGAGTTCAAATCTGGTTTCTGACACTTATTAGCTGTATGACCCTGGGGAAATCACTTCACCCTGTTTGCCTCAGTTTCCTCATCTGTAAAGTGAGCTGGAGAAGGAAATGGCAAGTCATTCAAGTATCTTTTCCAAGAAAACTCCAAATGGGGTCATAACAGTCAAACATGACTGAAATGACTGAACAACAACCATCATTGCCGATGAAAAATTGTTCTTCCTTTAAAAAAAGCCCATGAATTAAAAAAAAAAACCTATTTCAATGTCCTATGTCTTTCATTTTACACATTTAAAAATATGATTTTGAGCAGGGGTCCATAACACAAATCTGTTGAGACTGGAGAGAAAACTCAGAAAGTCATCAGAGATGGAAGTCTAGGTTAAAAGTGAACTCCCACATAGATACTACTCCACCTTCCCAAGTGGTTTGACCTTTATCTGAATTCTAGAGCCACAGCAGCTCTATCTTTGACCCAGCTGGATGACCCAAGGGCAAAGCCACTCCTGCTCTATGCTAGCTGTCCCAGAGAATTGATGAATGAATTCACACACTTAGAGCTGAAGACAAAAGGGGATATTGTCAAGGAGGATACCTGGGATGGCAAAGATGTGAGGGTCATATAAAGGAACCGGGGACATTTGTCCTGGAGGAGAGAAGACCAAGGGGAACATTTCTTCAATGATCTGAAAGCCTGGCCTATGGAAGAAGGATTGGATTTGTTTTGATTGGCCTCAATTCAGACCCAGGAATAAAGATGAAAATTTCAAACAGCCTAAGAGAAGCTACACATCAGGAAAGCTTCCTTAGAAGCAGGACTGTCCAAAAGTATCAGAGGCCACCCCTTGTGGGAACAAGAGCCCCTCCCTGGAGATCTTCATGAGAGGCTAGTGGAACATCAGCCAGTTGTACTCCAGTGAGGCTTTCCTTGTAGGCCTGGATTGGATACGTGGCCATTCTTAAATTCTGTGACTCTGTGGTAGCATTCTGTCTTCCTGATAGCTTCATGGTCCACCTAGAATTTAAAATAACAGCATGGGGTGGTGAAAAGATGTTTGTTTATAATTTTAAATATCAGGGTAAGCCACAAAGGCAAAGTCTGATTTTGATCAAGGACAGGATGGATTTGGTGGAGACTGAGCTCTGCCAGTTCTGAGATTCAGATATTCTATTATCTGGGCATTCGGGAGTTAATCCTTTAAGTCATGCCTCCCTTACAGAGAATGTCCTGACCAGGTCTTACCTCCTTTTCCCATTCAGGCTATAGCTGCATTAAATGGATCCAACATGCTAAAAACACAACTGGTGTCTTCTTGAGGAAAACGTTCGCTTGGGTTTGTCTTCAATAGAGCAGAAAGTCATATTCCACTGGAAATGATGGGAGTCTCAAGAAAAAATAGATGGGACAAGACATCATCTGATGACCAGCAGACTCGACTATATGTTCCTCCCAAGTTTCCTAGTTGACAAGAGGGGACCAGTATATACTCCAGATGGGCAGAAAATGCACTTCCATGTCTCCTCCACATCCACCAGAAGTGATGTCAGATTCAAGTTTGAAAATTGGAAAGACCAGGAACTGGGAAATACAGATCCCTTGCCTAAGGAGTAGTGTACTATAGTGGGGAGAGTTTGGGACTTGGAGTCAGAAAGCCTTGGGTTCAACATGTGATTTGGAAATTAATGACCCAGGTCAACTCTTCTGACCCTCAGTCTCTTTATCTGACAGAAGGATGACAAGAACAGAGAGGTGACAACAATGAGACTCAAATGAGCAAATATACACAGAGGACATTGAGCATCCAATGACCTCATGCAAATAAAAGCTTCTGTTATTCGATTAACTTGGATTCTCTTTTTGAAATATTCCGACTATGAGGACTACCTCATTTAGTTTTCAGACTGTCTGCATAGTTTCAGGAAAACCTTTCTGTAGAGGGACCTGGGCTGGAATCTCCCTTCATACACTTGCTCGTGGGATCCAGGACAAATCACTCCACCTCAGCCTGAGTTTCCTCATCTGTAAAATGGGGCAACAGTATTGCTCACCTCACAGGGTGGTGATAACAACCCAGTGAGATATTGTCTGCTGAGTGCAGCTCGAACCTTAAGGAACTAGAGAAATGTCCATTGTTAGGAAGGATGAAACCCACAGGAATGGAAATCCAGGGCTCAATAAATAAAGAGGAAGACACCAGTCCCCTCTGGCCAGCTACTGCTCCTTTAAAAGGAAATGAACCAACAGAGCTTTTACTCAACAGTGGAAAGGCCGGAGTTCCTTCCTTCCCTTCCCAGCCTTGGGATCCCACGAGCATTCTCGAGGGGAGACAATCCCACTGGGGCTGCTTGCACAGAGAGAAAGCTCTCCCAGTTCTGTGTCCCTGCCTATCCCACCTGCACGCCAGAGGAGTACGTGCAAACAGTGTTCAAGTCATCTTCTCCTTACTTAACACAAATATATAATTATTAATACTGACATGATTTAGGTTTGAATATTCATCCCTGTTTTCCCACCTATAAAACCTTTCATTTCGTTTTCCAATATAATTTGGAAGCAAAAAAAAATACAGAAGGGGGGAAAATTTTTCATTAAAAAGAGGTGCTTCCTGAAGGAATAGGGACAAACCTGTGATTTCACTGACATAGGGAAATTTCAGATGAGGAAACTCCTTTTACTAATGTAGGCTAGCATCCTTTCTGAAATGCCAGTTAGCTGCCGAGGGTGTTGAGCGGTCACAAAGTGTAATGGAAATGCAGATTTAAAGATCTTCCCTGCCCCTAGCTTAAGTGCACCTGGAGCCTGTGGTGGGAGGCTTGTTTTTCAGGAAAGCCTACACCTTGATACTTTGTGATTGGGCAGTGGGTCAAGGAGGTTGTTACATTCTCTGAGCCAAGAGAAGGCTGTATAAACTCTGATGAGGGGCTTTGCTTTGGGGCTCACTTTGAAAAGTGTTGTGTGATTTGACCAGATGAGACTCTGGGAAGCCGTTGTTGAGAGCCCCCCGGCTTTGAAAACCCAGATGTTGATGCTTCCCTCTCTGGTAACTGTGGTTTGGTATTGATATAATGGTTGGACAGTTTGGAAGCCTGTCTGTTTGATCTGTAAGTTCTGTAACTCTGAAGTTTGGGGTGCTGACCTTTTTCCCCTGAACTAGGTAATGTGTGTTTGTTTGATTAAAGTAAGCTTGTTAACCCATTTTGAGTTGCTTTCCTTTTGAAAAGCAGATCTAAGAACCTGTGTTGGCAGTCACCCTGGGGATATTGGGGTGCTTGCTGCTACACAAAGCCAGCGTGTCAGAAGCGGTGAGGTCCTCCAGCCTGGAGGGCCTACAGTTCCTTTCAAGTGTGCTGAATCTCTCTCTCTCTGTCTCTCTCTGTCTCTGTCTCTCTCTCTGTCTCTCTCTCTCTCTCTCTCCTCTTCTCTTCTTTTCTCTTCTCTGTGTCTTTCTTTCTCTCTTTCTCTCTCAGAATGTCAACTCCCTGAGGGCAGGGGCTATTCCAGTTTTGTCTCTGTTTTCCCAATACTTAACAGTGCCTGAAACCTAGTAGGCACTTAATAAATCTGAATTGAATTCTCAGATAGTTTTGTAGTTCCATGATCACCAGAAGTCCAGAATCTCAGGATTGGAAGGAATCCTGAAGCCACCTAGTCCAATTCACCACTAAACAAGAAACCCTGGCACTTTAAACTTTGCCAAATGTTTCTGTAACACTCTTATGAAGTAGGCGGCATGATATTCTTATTTTATAGATAGTCAAACTGAGGATAAGAGAGGTAGAAGGCTCATAGCTCTCAGACTCAAAGACAGGCATCTTACCAATTTTCTGGTCTAGCCTCCTCATTTCGCAGTTGAAGAAACAGAAGCTCAGGGAAGTGAATGAGATTTCCAAGGGTCACACAGAACTGACATTTTAGCTGGGTAAGACTGGAAGTCATTAAAGGGTTTTGAGCAGGGGAATGACCAGATAGACGCTAAAGAGATAATCATCAAGACTCCTCCGCTGCTGTTCACAAAGCCCAGCTGTGTGCACCACGTTTTTAAAAACTGAGAGGATCATTAGTTGCCATGGGCTACAATTACCCAGCACATTTCAAAGTCATTTCCAGTCCACTGAAGTAGCTTAATTAGGAAGGAAAGTTCTGGAAACATCATTGGAATAGGGACCCACCTGTGCGCAGATAAGTGTGCAGTCTGTAAGCATCCATTAGGCAACTATCAACTCCATGGACACAGCCAACTGTCCCTAGCATTGATTCAATTAGCAACTGGAGAGTTTGCCAACAGTTAAGAACTCCTTATGAACTGAAGAAGAAGGATTATTCTAGAACACTTAGTCACTTCAAAAACAATTCTCAAAAGAAGAAATTCAAACTATCAGCACCAGTATGAAAAACTGCTTTAAACTTTTCATTAATACATAAAAGTATCATTAAGAGAGACCAATCTGTAAATTATCAAGCTCATTTTGGAATTATGGTCACCTCCTTCCATCCTGAGTTCAAATCCTGCCTCAGACACTTGCTAACTGTGTGACCCAGAACAAATCAAAACCATCTGTACCTCAGTTTCCTCATCTATAAAATGGGATAATAATAGTATCTCTTCCAAGGGTTGGGGTGAGGATCAACTGAGATAATCACTGTAAAGCACTTGACAAGCCTTAAATTGCTATGTAATGCTCACTATTCTGATTATTCATATGGGCAGTGAGGTGGCACAGTGGAGAGAGGGCCAGGCTGCAGTTAGGAAGAGCTGAGTTTTAATCTGGCCTCAGACACTTCCTAACTGTGTGACCCTATGCAAGTCACTCAGCTCTGCTTGCCTCAGTTTCCTCATCTGTAAAATGAACTGGAGAAGGAAATGGCAAACCACTTTGCCAAGAAAACTTCAAATAGGGTAAAAGATTGAACATAACTGAAAAGTGGCTAGACAACATGATTATTCTTAATTATTGTCATTGAAAGAGTGCATTCCAGCCACAAGGGACAACAACAACAACATGGAGACAGAAAGTGGGAGTGTTGTCTTTGAGGAACAGACAGGAGTTCAGTATGATTGGATTGCAGAGTATGGGACTGTGGGTGAGGAATGGCCAATGAGGCTTCATCCAGACTGAATGAAGCTTTAACAGCTAAACAGAGGAGTTATTTATTTATTTTTTTATCTTAGAAGCAAAAACTTATATAGTTGGTTGAGTAGGGGAGCAACATGGCTGCAGCTACATATAAAAAAAAAACACTTTGGGAAGGAAGGTGGCCAGGCTGTCTCAAATCTCAAACTACATTATGAAGTGACAATCATCAAAACTATTGGGTACTGGCTAAGAAACAGAATGGCAGATCAGCATAATAAATTAGGTACACAATGCATTATAGTAAATGACCACAGTAATTTAGTGTTTGATAAATCCAAGCTTTTGGGACAAAAACTCATTGTATCACAAAACTGCTGGGAAACCTGGAGATGGTATGGCAGAAACTAAGTATAGACCAACATCTCATGCTGTATACCAAGATAATGTCAAAATGGATACATGATTCAGATATAAAAGGTGATACCATAAGCAAATTAGGAGAGCATGGAATGGTTTACCTGTCATATCTATGGATAAGGAAAGAATTTAGGACCAAACAAGAGATAGAAACTATGTATTACAAAATGTAAAATGGATAATTTTGACTATATAAAATTAAAAAGCTTTTGCACAAACAATACCAATGCAAGCAAAATTAGAAAGAAAGTAGAAAACTGGGGGGAAATTTTATAGCAAGTATCTCTGATAAAGGCCTCATTTCTCAAATTATGCAGTGTCCCATGGGGTCATGACCCACAGTTTAAGGAGCACTGAAGGGGTTGCAGGTGGAAAAAGTCAAGGAAGTCCTGATGTAGAGAACTGAGTTAAAATCATAAGAATATAAGTAATTCCCCAATTGATAGTCAAAAGATATGAAGAGACAATTTTCAGACAAAGAAATCAAAGCTAGTTACAGTCATATGAAAAAATTCTCTAAGTCACTATTAATTAGGGAAATACAAATTAAAACAACTCTGAGGTATCACTTTATACCTATCTGATTGGCTAATATGACAGAAAAGGAAAATGACAAAGGTTAGAGGGGATATGGAAAAACTGGAATACTACTACATTGTTGGTGGAGTTGTTAATTGATTCAACCATTAGAGAGAGCAATTTGGAACTGTGCTCAAAGGGCTATAAAAATGTGCATGCCCTTTGACCCAATAATACCACTACTTAAGTCTGTATCCCAAAGAGATCAAAGAAAAAGGACATATAGGTACAAAAATTGAAAGATTGGAATCGGAAGATTTGGAATTGAAATTGGAAATTGAGGGAATGTGCATCAATTGGATAATGACTGAACAAGTTGTAGTATATGATTGTGATGGAATACTATTGTGTTATAAGAAATGATGAATAGGATGGTTTCAGGAAAACCTGGAAAGACTTAAATGAAATGGAAAAAAAAAGACTTACATGAACTGATATAAAGTAAAGTGAATAGAACCAGGACAACATTGTACACAGTAATAGCAATATTGTAAGATGATCACTGTGAATGACCGAGCTATTCTCAGCAATACAGTGATCCAAGACAATGATGAAATGCTCATGATAAAAAATCCTATTTGCTTTCTGATAAAAAAAACAACTGATGGCATCTGAATAAAAAATGAAATGTGCTGTTTCTGTCTCTGTCTGTCTCTGTGTTTGTCTCTGTCTATCTCTTCCTTCTTTAAAGTTTTCTTTCACAAAATGACTAATGTGGAAATGTTTTACATGATTGCACATGTATAACCTATTTCAGGTTGTTACTATCTCAAGAAGGTGAATGGGAAGGATAGAATTTGGAACTTAAAACTTTTTAAAAAGTGAATATTAAAAATTGTGTTTGCATGTAATTGGGGGAAAATAAAATATTTTTAAAAAAAGAAAATCCCTTTCGTATCAGTGTGTTAGATAGTCTGGAAAGGGGAGATGAGTCAGTTGTTAGGAGATTATTGTAGATTAGAGATAATGGCAGCCTGCATGAGTAAGTGTGTAAGTAAAGTGAAGGGATGAGATGTGAGAGATATAGTAAAGGCAAAAATAGCAAAGTCTGACTACTGATTAGACAGAAAGAAAGATCTCATAGACACTGCATAATATGTACAGTTGGAAATCTTTGTGGCAGCAAAAATCTGGAAATAAAGTGATTGCCCATCGAATCGGGGGATGGAATGAAATATTGTGTTGTCAGAAATGAAAAAATATGGGAAATTAAGAGAACTACATGAAAACTTGTATGAGCTGATGTAGAGTGAAGGAGGCAGAACCAGGAGAACAATTCACATAATGTTAACAATAAAAATTAAAACAAACTTCAAAGGCAGTTAGACTTAAATGAATTACAGTGACCAATCTGAGTCCTACAAAGCAGATAATGAAGCACACTTTCCTCTTTTCAAGAGAAAGGTAGGGGCCTATGATGGCAGGATGTTGCATAAATTATCAAATATAGTTGTTTTTTCAGTCAGTTTTGCTTATTTTTCCTTAAAGACAAGGGTGTGTGTGTGTGTGTGTGTGTGTGTGTGTGTGTGTGTGTGTGTGTGTGAGAGAGAGAGAGAGAGAGAGAGAGATAGAGAAGAGAGAGAGAGAGAGATGGAGGGGAAGAAGGAGACAGAGGGGGGCAGAGTATTGGAAAATGTCTGTGGTGTAAAAACTAAAAGGCATCAATAAAAATTTTTAACAGAAAAAAACCTAGATCCCAGTATGCAACTCAAACTAAGAAACGGAATCGACCATTTATCCCTTTGTTCTCAGTGGTAAATGCCAAAGGCCAAGGAGAAGCAGGACTGTGCAAGCTGCCTCGAACCAGCGCTACAGAAAGCATCAAGCTATGCTCGTGCCCACAATGCCCCCAGCAAGTATAGGCAGTTCCACCTTCTTCAAAGCCAAAGGACATTCCACAGAGAGGGCAACAAGCCTTGTGAACATAGCTTCCATTGTTCTATGCTCAACATGGATACATTGTAACAACCTGGACTTGGCCCCGACTACTGAAGACGTCATGATTTGTGTAAGTCATGCTTCTGACGGTGCTCTGTCGTGTTCTCCAAGCGAGTATTGAGGCTGTGTTAAGTCGCCAGCATCAACTCCTCTGCAAGTTGTGAAATATTCACCACAAGGAAGTCTGAGGAAAGATGTGTGTTCACCCTCAGCCTGTCCCCACAAGCATTCCCATCCTCAGGACAGGAGGGGCACCACCTGTGGCCATTCTCCTGCTTATCTCTTTGAGCTCTGTTCTGAAGAGAGATCTTTCTAGCAGTCTCCTGTGCCGGCTCCTTGGAGCCATTGATCAGACTCCTGTGAAATTAAAAAGAAGGCTTATATCTCATGCATCAGGGGTCATGCATGATGCACAGCAAAAAATAGCAAGAGAAAAGAGGAGTCCCAAGGCTTTGCCCTTCTCTGGGCCTCAGTTTCCTTATCTATAGGACAGAAGGGTTATACTAAATGATTTTTAAGGACCCATCCAGTTCTAATATTCTGTCTATATTTATATGTACATATATAAATAAGTGTGTACACAAATATAAATACACACCTGTGTGTGTGTATATATATATAGAGAGAGAGAGAGAGAGAGAGAGAGAGAGAGAGAGAGAGAGAGAAAGAGAGAGAGAGACAGAGAAAGAGAGACAAAGAGAGACAGAGACAGAGAGAGAGAGACAGAGAGAGAGGGCACCCACAAAAGAACTGGGCTCTATTGCTCTGCATATAGCCCAAAGAGGTAAAAAAAAAACCAAAACCAAATAACACAAAACCAGACAATTTTCATACACGCTAAAATATTCATAGCAGCACTTCTTATAGCAGAAAAAACCCCTAAAAATAGATACTCATCAACTAGGTAATGGCTAAAATAATTGTTTAGCCATGGATGGAATATAATATTACCATGTTGTAAGAAACAATGAATATATAAATAAAGAATTCAGGAAAAACTTGGAAGATGTTAATTGATGCAGAATGAAGCAAGATTAAGTTAACAATATACATGTCAGACCTATTAAAATGATTAGTTTGTTTGAAGCTTGGGGTGATATGTTTGGTTCTCTTCAGTTTTAGGGAATTTATTTAGGTGAAAAGTTATGAGTTCAGTCATAAATGCTCTGAGACCCCAGTTGGGAAAATTGCTACATTGAGGCAAAGCTCGACTCTCTGCTTAATTTCGAATTTATATTTATCTCTGGTTAATCCTTGATTGAGTCAAAATTCAGTGATTGAGTCAAAATTCAGTTTTCTGGAAATGGTTGGGTAATTAAACAGCAGATTACATTATAGTGGCTATGGGTATACTATATATATATGTATATAAAATATATATATATATAATCTGTACTATATGCTATGTACTATTTGTATAGTGTAAAATAATGTCATATATGTTCATGATAGGATAAAGCATGTATATGTGTGTATATATATATATATATATATGAAGAGATATATTATAAATACTTATGATAAGGAGAGAAGGGGAGAGGGAGGAGGAGAGAAAGAGAAGGAAGGGGAGAAGGTGAGGAAGAGAGAACTAGAAGGGGGAGAAGTAGAGGAGAGGAAGAGGAGGAAGCAGGGGAGGAAGAGACTCCCACAAAGGGTGCAAGTTCAGGCCTGGGTGCAGGGTCATGCTGTTCCATCTTAGGAAGAGACTGGCATTTCTTACACATGGCTCCTTCTCTTTCTTTTTTTCTTGGCCTTCTTTTGCTAAATGTGTCAGAAAGCTTTGGACCTGCCCCAAGCTGGCAAGGGTTAGAAAAACAAATTAAATCCAAAAGAGGAAGAAGAAAAGTGTGCCCTGAGGAAAAAATAAAATTTTAAGTGAAGGATATGAGAATTCCTCTATCCGCACAATAGATTACAATTTCAACACTGTGCAAAGGCAGAGGTATTTGTATTTTTGGAGGGAAGGAGATGCAGAGGTTTCCATGAAATCCTTTGATGAAATTCACACTTGGGTCTCAAATAAAGGAAACCAGCGGAGGAGACACTTTGCATACTGAGTTGTGTCCATAGCTGGGGAGGAGTGAGCGCAATTTCCCAGAAAACAAAGACACTGGCAAGAGAAAACAGTCCTTCTCCCATTGAAACGCCATGAATGAAGAGTGGAATGCTCGACCTACCTTATTCATCGCACTCTGAAGCTGCCTCCCCCTTAACGAGCAGCCAGAGGCTGGCCCCGGCATCTTGAATAGCCATGTTCCGGAGAGCACTTGGCATCATCCCTGAAACATAATGTGGGATTGCGATTGTGTGGGGTTTTTTCCCCTCAGTGAATAGGAAGTGATCAAAGATAACACAGCCTCTGAAAGAATTAAAATTGTGTAACATTGCATCAAGTTACAGTGAATGCCAATCATCCTTTGGATGAATGAACCAGTTCCTTTAAAGCCCAGTAGAGACGTGCTGGGGCATTCAGCGCATAACGGCCAACCTCGGCAGCATTGAAATCCAAATGCGAAAAGCTTGTGCCCACTCCCTCGCTTTAAATAGATGCCCGAGCTGGGGCCTTCATTTCCCATCCAGTCCAGGAGCAAAGTCTCACAGAAGAGAACGCCTTCCAAAGGCTGCTCGCACGATTTCCTCTCCTCGATGGGCAATGCTTTCTGCCAGGAAGCTGAGATAAGGAGAGAGGGACTAGCCGCAAGATGGAAGGGAGCTAATGTGCTAATGAAATTACAGCCGGGATCACCTTTCCTACGACAAAGGGAGACAGGCACAAAGCAGGGCTTGAAACCTTCTTTGTCCAGAGGAGGGGTCCTGGCATATCATCCTAGGCAGGTCACTGTGCTGGGGATGAAAGTATGGCTTTATTTGCATGCTAAACAGCCCTAGGAAGAAAGGAAAGGCGAACGTGTCCTGTCCTTTCTATAAAGAGCTGCATCTAGAAGGACCCCCAGCCATAGGAATGCCCCATAACTCAGCACTATTCAGAAAGAGGGCCTGCATCTACAAGCCACTAAAGAGCCCAGAGAGACAAGGTTTCCTTTTGTGTGTGCCTTAAGGAAATAAGGAGGGAAAGTTTCCTCAGTCTCCAGAAGGAAGGAGGGAGAAAAATCAATATCCTCCTTAATGTAGGAGCCCTCTGTGAGGTGATCATGGCAGCTCCTCCAGAGAAAGGAAGAGAAACATTTCATCTCTGTCAAAGGGCCTGGGAACAAGGGGATGGGCCCTGCACACAGCCCAAGCAATATCAAAGGTGAAGACCCCACTAGATGTGATCAATAAAGACTGAGCCATGACTAGATGAAGAGAAAAGAGAGAATGCCGTAAACAGGAGAATAGATC